>JAAWWB010000651.1:0-5000 GCA_018804465.1 Populus tomentosa
GCCCGGAGGCACGTGCCGTTGGCCAAGCCCTCGCGGCGAAAGAGCCGCGCGGGCCGTCCTTGAAGTACAATTCCCACCGAGCGGCGGGTAGAATCCTTTGCAGACGACTTAAATACGCGACGGGGTATTGTAAGTGTCAGAGTGGCCTTGCTGCCACGATCCACTGAGATTCAGCCCCATGTCGCTCCGATTCGTCCCCCCCGGCCCTCTAGGGGCACGGCGTCCGAGGAGGCTGGGATGGGATGGGATCGGGCAGCGCTCCCGGGATCTCGGGACTGGATAGTCCAAGGCTTCAAGAGAAAGACTGTTGGTCTAGACATCGGGGCGGTGGCAGCCATGCCACCAAAGGGGAGATCGGCAGCGCAGATTTGTGCAAGCTGCAGGCCCGTCGGGGAAGATCGTAGGCGGCAGATATTGCTTGACGAACATGGGCTGGACGCTGGGCTGTCCAGGCCAGGCAGGAAATTCGTCGAGGGGATGCGCTGGCGAAACAGGGGCTGTTCAGCACAGGCAGGGCCAGTGTTGGAATCGTGCAGCGCCGACGAACTCGGCAAAAGTCGGCAGAGTCGGGCAGATCGGCATCCGTGCTGACGGATGAGCCTGGACTGTTTATAGTCCTAGGCTTGACGAAAAAGACTGGGGGCCTAGGCACACGCTGGGGCAGGGGCAGCGGCAAGCGATGCCAACAGTGGGAAAAATCGGCAGCGCGGATTTGTGCAGCTGGAAGCCCGTCGGGGAAAATCGGCAGCGCAGATTTTTTGACGAACATGGGCTGGACGCTGGGCTGTCCAGGCCAGGCAGGAAAACATCGTCAAGGAATTGCGCTGCCGAAGCAGGGGCTGTTCAGGCACAGCGGGCAGTGTTGGAATCGGCAGCGCCTACGAAATCGGCAGAAATCGGCAGCAGGTGCTGACGATGAGCCTGGACTGTTTATAGTCCTAGGCTTCAAGAAAAAGACTGGGGGCCTAGGCACACGCTGGGGCAGGGGCAGCGGCAGCGATGCCAACAGTGGGAAAAATCGGCAGCGCGGATTTGTGCAGCTGGAAGCCCGTCGGGGAAAATCGGCAGCGCAGATTTTTTGACGAACATGGGCTGGACGCTGGGCTGTCCAGGCCAGGCAGGAAAAATCGTCAAGGAATTGCGCTGCCGAAGCAGGGGCTGTTCAGGCACAGCGGGCAGTGTTGGAATCGGCAGCGCCGACGAAATCGGCAGAATCGGCAGAATCGGCAGCAGGTGCTGACGATGAGTCTGGACTGTTTATAGTCCTAGGCTTGACGAAAAAGACTGGGGGCCTAGGCACACGCTGGGGCAGGGGGCAGCGGCAGCGATGCCAACAGTGGGAAAAATCGGCTGCGCGGATTTGTGCAGCTGGAGGCCCGTCGGGGAAAATCGGCAGCGCAGATTTTTTGACGAACATGGGCTGGACGCTGGGCTGTCCAGGCCAGGCAGGAAACATCGTCAAGGAATTGCGCTGGCCGAAGCAGGGGCTGTTCAGGCACAGCGGGCAGTGTTGGAATCGGCAGCGCCGACGAAATCGGCAGAATCGGCAGAATCGGCAGCAGGTGCTGACGATGAGTCTGGACTGTTTATAGTCCTAGGCTTGACGAAAAAGACTGGGGGCCTAGGCACACGCTGGGGCAGGGGCAAGCGGCAGCGATGCCAACAGTGGGAAAAATCGGCAGCGCGGATTTGTGCAGCTGGAAGCCCGTCGGGGAAAATCGGCAGCGCAGATTTTTTGACGAACATGGGCTGGACGCTGGGCTGTCCAGGCCAGGCAGGAAAACATCGTCAAGGAATTGCGCTGGCGAAGCAGGGGCTGTTCAGCCACAGCGGGCAGTGTTGGAATCGGCAGCGCCGACGAAATCGGCACAGTCGGCAGAATCGGCAGCAGGTGCTGAAGATGAGTCTGGACTGTTTATAGTCCTAGGCTTGACGAAAAAGACTGGGGGCCTAGGCTCACGCTGGGGCAGGGGCAGCGGCAGCGATGCCAACAGTGGGAAAAATCGGCAGCGCGGATTTGTGCAGCTGGAAGCCCGTCGGGGAAAATCGGCAGCGCAGATTTTTTGACGAACATGGGCTGGACGCTGGGCTGTCCAGGCCAGGGAGGAAACATCGTCAAGGAATTGCGCTGGCGAAGCAGGGGCTGTTCAGCCACAGCGGGGCAGTGTTGGAATCGGCAGCGCCGACGAAATCGGCAGAGTCGGCAGAATCGGCAGCCGGTGCTGACGATGAGCCTGGACTGTTTAGAGTCCTAGGCTTGACGAAAAAGACTGGGGGCCTAGGCACACGCTGGGGCAGGGGCAGCGGCAGCGATGCCAACAGTGGGAAAAATCGGCAGCGCGGATTTGTGCAGCTGGAGGCCCGTCGGTGAAAATCGGCAGCGCAGATTTTTTGACGAACATGGGCTGGACGCTGGGCTGGCCAGGCCAGGCAGGAAAATTCATCGAGGGGATGCGCTGACGAAACAGGGGCTGTTCGGACACAGGAGGCAGTGCTGGAATCGGCAGCGCCGACGAAATCGGCAAAGTCGGCAGAATCGGCAACGTCGGCACAATCGGCAGCAGGTGCTGACGATGAGTCTGGATGGACGGACTGCATATGACCCGGCTGCCCGCAACGAGTCATTCAATTCTCTGCCCTATCAACATAACTCCCGATGTGTTGTTCGCTATCTTAGAAGAAGAGATCTCTTCCTCCCCGGGATGGCCGGGTGCGATTACCCGGCGGCGTCATTCAAATCGCTGCCCTATCGGCTACAACTGCTGATGGGGGGATTAGAGGCCTGCCATGGTGGTGAGGGGAGGCGAAGACCGTGAAAGCAAGAGCTTTCCCGGGGCTCCTCCGTTGGCCGCGGCATGCGAGCTGCCGGTTTTCCCGCATTCCGCCAAGAAAACGTCGTGCTTCCCACATGAAATCAATCCAGTAAAACCAGCCATATTTTTGTGAGGCTGCCAGCTGAATTTGGGGTCATTCCGGGCTGGTCACTATTTTTGCGTATTTCCTTGATTTTTAACGGTAGGAAAATAAACAAAAATACTTCCCGGCCACGAAAAAATCCGGGATTATTTCTGGAGGTGGATTGGATTATTGCCAACCTATGTGCAAAATTTCAGCTCAAAATACTAAGAAATGAATTTTTTAGAGGGGGGGTGACAGCTGGGACCTAGTAGTGTCTACCCCTGCCAGAGCTGCAATAACACTTATAGCTCTTTAGGGGGGTGCCCCCCGACTGGCCATGGGGCGCGCTGGCTGGCGCCCATAGGCCTGCCGCGGGGGATTTGCGAGCTGCCGCTATGCTAGGACTAACGTGGGGGGCCTCACGGCCCGAAGTAACGCCGCCATCGATGACCCGTTTTCCGGCCGGCGACGACCCGATTCCGGCCAGCGTCCCTATAAAAATCACACACGCGCGCGCGCGCGCGCGCCCGCCCGCGCCCGCGCCCGCGCTTGGCGCTGGGCGCTGGGCGCTGGGGCCTGGGGGCCTGGGGCCTGAGGGCCTGGGGCCCTTGGGGGCCCTTGGGCGCTTGGGCGCGCGCGCGCGGCAATGATTCCCACGCAGCCATGCTGTGCTGCGCAACGGGGGCTGACGCGGGGACAGCCCCTGCTGGCTTGCTATCTTGCCTGCGGGGGGGGGCTGCCTTCGGGCCCTGCCCCCCTGCGCTCTTGCCTGCCCCCCGCGCGGGAGAGGCTGGGCACACGCTGGGGCAGGGGCTGCGGCAGCGATGCCAACAGTGGGAGAAATCGGCAGCGCGGATTTGTGCCGCTGGAGGCCCGTCGGGGAAAATCGGCAGCGCAGATTTGTGCCCGCCGCGGAAAATCGGCAGCGCAGATTTGTGCCCGCCGCGGAAAATCGGCAGCGCAGATTTGTGCCCGTCACGGAAAATCGGCAGCGCAGATTTGTGCCCGCCGCGGAAAATCGGCAGCGCAGATTTGTGCCCGTCACGGAAAATCGGCAGCGCAGATTTTTTGACGAACATGGGCTGGACGCTGGGCTGGCCAGGCCAGGCAGGAAAATTCGTCTAGGGGGTAGGCTCACGGCAACGGGGGCTGACGCGGGGACAGCCCCTGCTGGCTTGCTATCTTGCCTGCGGGGGGGCTGCCTTCGGGCCCTGGCCCCCTGCGCTCTTGCCTGCCCCCCGCGCGGGAGAGGCTAGGCGCTGCTGGGGCCAGCCCGACGTCGCTGGCCGCGGCATGCGAGCTGCTGGTTTTCCCGCATTCCGCCAAGAAAACGTTGTGCTTTCCACATGAAATCAATCCAGTAAAATCAGCCATATTTTTGTGAGGCTGCCAGCCGAATTTGGGGTCATTCCGGGCCGGTTCCTATTTTTGCGTATTTCCTTGATTTTTAATGGTAGGAAAATAAAAAAAAATACTTTCCGGACCCGAAAAATTCTGGGATTATTTCTGGAGGTGGATTGGATTTTTGCCAACCTATGTGCAAAATTTCAGCTCAAAATACCAAGAAATGAATTTTTTAGAGGGGGGGTGACAGCTGGGACCTAGTAGTGTCTACCCCTGCCAGAGCTGCAATAACACTTATAGCTCTTTAGGGGGGTGACCCCCGACCGGCCATGGGGCGCGCTGGCTGGCGCCCATAGGCCTGCCGCGGGGGATTTGGGAGCTGCTGCTACACTCGGACTAACGTGGGGGGCCTCATGGCCCGAAGTAAGGCCGCCATCGATGACCCGTTTTCCGGCCGGCGACGACCCGATTCCGGCCACCGTCCCCGGGACCCGCTCCAAGCCGTTGGGCGCGTTGGGGCTGCTTATCCGCGGCGTGGGCGTGGGGCCTTAAAAAGCCGCGCTCGTGCCAAGGTGCTGGCAGCTGCTGCGCGCCTCTCAGCTTGCCGCGATGTCCCGGCGGCGGGGGCTGATTCCGGCAACCGTCCCTGGACCCGCTCCAAGCCGTTGGGCGCGTTGGGGCTGCTTATCCGCGACGCGGGCGTGCACGCACTCTGTTGCCGCGCTCGTGCCAAGGTGCTGGCAGCCCCAACGCGCCCA
>JAAWWB010000651.1:15000-22500 GCA_018804465.1 Populus tomentosa
ATAGGCTGCCAAGCCTCTGCTGTGTAGCATGCGAATTTGTGCATAGCACACACCATTTTTGTGTATTCCTTTGTTGATGAGATAAATAAAGGTTGAGAGGGATTCTTGTAAAAGTCTGGTGTGTTTACTTATGCTTGCTTGTGTTTGTTCATTATCTACGACGAGACGATTGTGAGAACCTCCTTGGGCGAGCGAAACACATAGTCGTAGGAAAACACGAGTGAAAGGGTGAGGCAAGGCTGAGTCTAGCGGGACTAGGCTGCCGCACGGGTTTATTTGCGAGGCGAAAAATTTAACCCCGTGACAATTGGTATCAGAGCACGGTTGACTCAACAACGTGCAGCCCGAATCCATGGAAGCCATTCGGGAACGGTTGACGCGTCTGGAGACTATGCTTGGGCCAGACGACGAAGAGGAAGAACGCACTGTCATAGATCGCTTGAAGGAAGCGATGGAAAGCGCTGAAAGGGCTGAGAGCTTGTATATCTCGCTTGCGGCAGAATCAAGTGAACGGTTGGCTGCTGCCGAAGAGATGATTGCTGTTCTGAAGAGGGCAGTCTCAAACACTCCTCTTGGGGTAAGTTCTTCGAAGCCTAAGTTGCCCGAACCAAAGTGCTTTGGTGGGGCAAGAAGTTCCAAAGAGCTGGAAAATTTCTTATGGGACATGGAGCAGTACTTCAGCGTTGCGAGGATTGGCGCAGCAGAACAAGTTGATCTCACCGTGATGTATCTCACGGGTGACGCAAAGCTTTGGTGGCGAACGAGAACCAAAGATGATCTAAGTGCGGGACGTCCAAAAATTGAGACATGGGAGCGTCTCAAGAAGGAGCTAAAGGAGCAGTTCCTACCGAACAATACATCGTGGATTGCACGAGATGAATTGAAAAGACTAAAACAAGACAGGTCAGTTCGTGATTATGTGAAGTCTTTTAGTTCGTTAATTCTCGACATCGAGAATATGTCCGAGGAGGACAGATTGTTCAATTTTATGTCCGGATTACAACCTTGGGCGCAAGCGGAGCTACGACGACAGAATGTGAAGGATCTGTCTTCCGCTATTGCTGCCGCGGACAACTTGGTGGATTATAAAGCTCCTGCGAGAGAGAGCTACAAATCAGCCTCCTTCAAGTCGAAGGGAAAGAGCAAGGAGGAAAGACCAAAGAAGAAGTTCGGTGGGGGTGCAGGAAAGGCTACTGCCGCGGAGAAGGGCAAGGCCAAATTTACGAGCACACCAGGTAATGGTACTAAACCAAACCTTACTTGCTTCATTTGTGACGGTCCACACTTTGCGAGAGAATGCCCAAAGAGGGAGAAGCTGAATGCTATTCGGGCTGGGAATAGCGATGATGAAGAGGGAATGCTTACGCACGTCAATCCTATGCGTGTGTTAAATTGCTTGGTAGCGGAATCAGAGGATGCGGTTGCCAAAAACTGCCATGTTGAGAAAGACTTGGCAAGGATTGAGACATTACGAAAAGGGAAGCCAGGGGCAACGGACAGCCTAATGTATGTAAAGATTGAGATAAACGGCAAGGGCGTAAATGCTATGCTAGATTCGGGCGCAACCCACACATTTGTGGCAGATCGGCTGGTGAAGGAACTTGGCTTGCGGCTGAGTGACAGCCAGACATCCATGAAGGCAGTGAATTCGAAGGCGCAAAAGATTGCTGGGATGTCTTACGGAGTGCCGATTGTGCTGGATCAATGGAGAGGTAAGCATGATGTGCTTGTCATAACTCTTGATGATTATGATATCATTCTTGGCCTTGATTTCTTACGAAAAGCCAAGATAGTTTTGATGCCGTATCTCAATGGAATCATGATTGCGAGTGAGGGATGCCCATGTTTTGTCCCATGCTGCAACGTCGCAGTTGCGAATGTTGCGAATGTTGCGAAAGGAAAGAAGAGCTTGATATCGGCCATTGCTATTGATAAAGCATTACGGAAAGGAGGGGAAGTGTTTCTAGCAACAATAGTGGATGAGAAAGCAGACTATTGTGAAGAGGTGCCGAAAGAGATTGCTAGCATGCTGCAGCAATTCGAAGATGTGATGCCGCCTCAGCTACCAAAGAAACTCCCGCCTAGGAGGGCCATCGACCATCGAATTGAGCTGGTGCCGGGGACAAAGCCACCATCTCAAGCTCCTTACCGAATGTCGCCAAAGAATTGGCCGAATTGAGGAAGCAATTGGAAGAATTGATTGAGTCGGGATTTGTTCGACCTTCCAAGGCTCCATATGGTGCTCCGGTTTTGTTTCAAAAGAAGGCGGATGGGAGCCTTCGCATGTGTGTGGACTACCGAGCACTAAACAAGGTAACAATCAAAAACAAATATCCTGTTCCTTTGATTCAGGATTTGATGGATAGATTGTGTGGCGCTTCTATCTTTACGAAGCTGGACTTGCGATCGGGGTATTGGCAAGTGAGAGTTGCTGACGGAGATGAGCATAAGACTACTTGTGTGACGAGGTATGGCTCATACGAGTTTCTAGTTATGCCATTCGGTTTAACAAATGCTCCAGCAACATTTTGTAATTTAATGAATGATGTGCTATATGATTTCTTGGACAATTTTGTTGTGGTCTACTTAGATGACATTGTAATCTATAGTAGAGGAATTGAAGAACATGTAACTCATCTTTCTAAAGTCCTAAGTAGATTGAGAGAACATGAACTGTATGTAAAGAGAGAAAAATGTGAGTTTGCAAAATCTGAAATTATGTTCTTAGGCCATTTGATTGGAGAAGGACAGGTGAAGATGGATCCACGGAAGATCCAAGCCATCGTCGAATGGACAGCACCAAAATCAGTCCCGGAATTGCGATCATTTTTGGGGCTTGCAAACTACTATAGACGGTTCATTGAGGGATATAGCAAGAAGACAACTCCTCTCTCAGATCTTCTCAAGAAGGATCGGAGTTGGGAATGGACAGTTGACTGCCAACAAGCTTTTGAGAAGCTAAAGACAGCGGTAGCGTCAGCTCCAGTCTTGGGGCTGCCTGATTTTGAGAAGCCATTCGAAGTGCATACTGATGCTTCGGATAGGGCTATTGGTGGAGTGCTTGTTCAAGAGGGGCATCCGGTTGCTTTCGAGAGTAGGAAGCTAAGCGATGCGGAGCGGAATTACTCGACGCATGAGAAAGAGATGACGGCAGTGGTGCACTGCCTTGGCATATGGAGAGTATATCTGCTGGGGCCTAAATTTGTTGTCAAGACCGACAATGTTGCTAATACATTCTTCAAGACGCAAAAGAAATTGTCGCAACGACAAGCTCGGTGGCAGGAATTCTTGGCCGAATATGATTTCATATGGGAGCACAAACCAGGGAGCCACAATCAGGTTGCGGATGCACTCAGCAGACGCGAGGTAATTGCTACTGTTCTTGCTATTGTTCAGGTGGAGTCGGATATGCTGGATCGACTTCGCCAAGCTGCTACGGAGGATGCAGCGTACAAGAAAATGGTTGATCTTGTACGAGAAGGAACCATACGGAGGTATTGGTTGGAGCAGGACTTACTCTATGCAAAGGGGGGTCGAATCTTCGTGCCGAAGGGAGAGCTGCGAAAATACTTAATGACGGAAACTCATGATCCGCAGTGGGCTGGACATCCGGGACGGGAAAGGATGGTTGCTCTCTTGTCGCAGACTTATTATTGGCCGAAGATGGAAGATGATGTAGAACTCTATGTAAGGACTTGTCTAGTGTGTCAACAAGACAAGACTTTGCGGCAGCGAGAGGCAGGCTTGTTACAGCCGCTGCCGATTCCAGAAAAGCCTTGGGTGTCGGTTTCAATGGATTTCATTGTGGGTTTTCCAAAGGTGGATGGCATGAACACGATCATGGTTGTTGTGGACAGATTCACCAAGTATGCGGTGTTTGTCGCTGCCCCGACGGTGTGTACAGCCGAAGTGGCCGCTGAATTATTCTACCGCAACGTGGTGAAGTACTTTGGAGTGCCTTCAGACATTGTGAGCGATCGCGATGTGCGATTCACAGGCAGATTCTGGACAGCATTGTTCAACATGATGGGAACAAGGCTGAAGTTTTCAACTGCCAACCATCCGCAAACTGATGGGCAGACGGAAAGGATAAATGCTTTGCTTGAGGAATATTTGAGACACTACGTGACAGCGATGCAACGAAACTGGTTGGAGTTGCTGGATAGTGCGCAATTTTGCTACAATCTCCAAAAATCCTCGGCAACGGAAGCAAGTCCGTTTGAGCTAGTTTTGGGGGCTCAACCCCAAACTCCTGCCGAGATTGCAGTGCAGATAACGGGTGGGAAGAGTCCAGCAGCATACAGGTTTGCGATGGAGCGGCAGGAGCTATTTGAGCAAGCACAAGATAGCTTGCGGAAGGCAAGGAAACGAATGCTCAAATATGCCAACCAAAAGCGGAGATTGCTGGAATTCAGTGTGGGTGACAAGGTGTTGCTCAAGCTAACTCCGCAGATTTGGAAGAAAATTGTGGGAACAACCAAGCACCGAGGGTTGGTGCCAAGGTACGATGGACCTTTCGAAGTCATCGAAAAGGTAGGCGCTGTGGCCTATAGGCTGAAGCTGCCCGAACGGCTGAAACTTCATCCTACGTTTCACGTAAGTTACTTACGGCCTTTTTATGAAGACAACGAAGATCCAAAGAGAAGCAAGTCACATCGAGCTCCTCCTACCATTCATAAGCAATTTGATGATGGGATCGTCAAGATCATGGACCATCGTCGACTTGGCCAACACAGAAAGAATCGGCGGACAGAATTCTTGGTAAAATGGAGGAAAAATGAGGAGGTTTCGTGGGAGAAAGATACTGACTTGTGGCAATTTGAGGATCAAGTGCAAGACTACCTCAAGTCTATTCCGACGAGGACGTCGGACTCTTCTAGTGGGGGTGGTTTGTTAGAGGTCTAGGCGCGGGGCGCGCCAACGAAAGCACATTGCCTAGAAATTCGGCAGCGATGGACTGCGGCAGAAACGAATTCGGCAGGCAGCGTGCAAGGGTCTGTGCAAGTCTTTGAGCTGGCGACTTGGCATGGACGTGGGGCTTGGATGATGGACTTTCTAAGTCAGCAGCTGACACAGCAAGGCAGACAAATGGGACTGCCATGAGGGCAGGCAGAACATGGGTGGAGGGGCCGAATATTGGTGGGGAAAATACTTCACCAACCCACTAAAGATAATGGTGGGGATGATACTCCACTGATGGGGATCATGGGGGAAGGTAGTGCTCCACTAGTCCATGTAAATGGGGATCATGGGGAGGTAGTGCTCCACTATGCCCCGAAATTGGGGGATGTTAGGTGAGAATGGAAGCTCACATTTGGCTATAAATAGGCTGCCAAGCCTCTGCTGTGTAGGATGCGAATTTGTGCATAGCACACACCATTTTTGTGTATTCCTTTGTTGATGAGATAAATAAAGGTTGAGAGGGATTCTTGTAAAAGTCTGGTGTGTTTACTTATGCTTGCTTGTGTTTGTTCATTATCTACGACGAGACGATTGTGAGAACCTCCTTGGGCGAGCGAAACACATAGTCGTAGGAAAACACGAGTGAAAGGGTGAGGCAAGGCTGAGTCTAGCGGGACTAGGCTGCCGCACGGGTTTATTTGCGAGGCGAAAAATTTAACCCCGTGACACCTGCCATGGTGGTGAGGGGAGGCGAAGACCGTGAAAGCAAGAGCTTTCCCGGGGCTCCTCCGTTGGCCGCGGCATGCGAGCTGCCGGTTTTCCCGCATTCCGCCAAGAAAACGTCGTGCTTCCCACATGAAATCAATCCAGTAAAACCAGCCATATTTTTGTGAGGCTGCCAGCTGAATTTGGGGTCATTCCGGGCTGGTCACTATTTTTGCGTATTTCCTTGATTTTTAACGGTAGGAAAATAAACAAAAATACTTCCCGGCCACGAAAAAATCCGGGATTATTTCTGGAGGTGGATTGGATTATTGCCAACCTATGTGCAAAATTTCAGCTCAAAATACTAAGAAATGAATTTTTTAGAGGGGGGGTGACAGCTGGGACCTAGTAGTGTCTACCCCTGCCAGAGCTGCAATAACACTTATAGCTCTTTAGGGGGGTGCCCCCCGACTGGCCATGGGGCGCGCTGGCTGGCGCCCATAGGCCTGCCGCGGGGGATTTGCGAGCTGCCGCTATGCTAGGACTAACGTGGGGGGCCTCACGGCCCGAAGTAACGCCGCCATCGATGACCCGTTTTCCGGCCGGCGACGACCCGATTCCGGCCAGCGTCCCTATAAAAATCACACACGCGCGCGCGCGCGCGCGCCCGCCCGCGCCCGCGCCCGCGCTTGGCGCTGGGGCGCTGGGGCCTGGGGGCCTGGGGCCTGAGGGCCTGGGGCCCTTGGGGGCCCTTGGGCGCTTGGGCGCGCGCGCGCGGCAATGATTCCCACGCAGCCATGCTGTGCTGCGCAACGGGGGCTGACGCGGGGACAGCCCCTGCTGGCTTGCTATCTTGCCTGCGGGGGGGGGCTGCCTTCGGGCCCTGCCCCCCTGCGCTCTTGCCTGCCCCCCGCGCGGGAGAGGCTGGGCACACGCTGGGGCAGGGGCTGCGGCAGCGATGCCAACAGTGGGAGAAATCGGCAGCGCGGATTTGTGCCGCTGGAGGCCCGTCGGGGAAAATCGGCAGCGCAGATTTGTGCCCGCCGCGGAAAATCGGCAGCGCAGATTTGTGCCCGTCACGGAAAATCGGCAGCGCAGATTTTTTGACGAACATGGGCTGGACGCTGGGCTGGCCAGGCCAGGCAGGAAAATTCGTCTAGGGGGTAGGCTCACGGCAACGGGGGCTGACGCGGGGACAGCCCCTGCTGGCTTGCTATCTTGCCTGCGGGGGGGCTGCCTTCGGGCCCTGGCCCCCTGCGCTCTTGCCTGCCCCCCGCGCGGGAGAGGCTAGGCGCTGCTGGGGCCAGCCCGACGTCGCTGGCCGCGGCATGCGAGCTGCTGGTTTTCCCGCATTCCGCCAAGAAAACGTTGTGCTTTCCACATGAAATCAATCCAGTAAAATCAGCCATATTTTTGTGAGGCTGCCAGCCGAATTTGGGGTCATTCCGGGCCGGTTCCTATTTTTGCGTATTTCCTTGATTTTTAATGGTAGGAAAATAAAAAAAAATACTTTCCGGACCCGAAAAATTCTGGGATTATTTCTGGAGGTGGATTGGATTTTTGCCAACCTATGTGCAAAATTTCAGCTCAAAATACCAAGAAATGAATTTTTTAGAGGGGGGGTGACAGCTGGGACCTAGTAGTGTCTACCCCTGCCAGAGCTGCAATAACACTTATAGCTCTTTAGGGGGGTGACCCCCGACCGGCCATGGGGCGCGCTGGCTGGCGCCCATAGGCCTGCCGCGGGGGATTTGGGAGCTGCTGCTACACTCGGACTAACGTGGGGGGCCTCATGGCCCGAAGTAAGGCCGCCATCGATGACCCGTTTTCCGGCCGGCGACGACCCGATTCCGGCCACCGTCCCCGGGACCCGCTCCAAGCCGTTGGGCGCGT
>JAAWWB010000652.1:0-39958 GCA_018804465.1 Populus tomentosa
AAAAAATTGTTTTTAAAATTTCAAAACATTTAAACTATCAATCAACTATCAGAAACAGAGATCTACTTATTTTTGTGAACAATATTTTCACGATTTCAAAACATTTAAACTATCTTTCAAGTATCACAAACAGAGATCCCACTTACTTTTATTAAAAAATTATTTTTAAAATTTCCAAACATTTACACTATCAATCAACTATCAGAACCAGAGATCCTACTTATTTTTGTGAACAAATTATTTTCACGATTTCAAAACATTTAAACTATCTTTCAACTATCACAAACAGAGTGGTCCCACTTATTTTATTAAAAATTGTTTTTAAAATTTCAAAACATTTAAACTATCAATCAACTATCAGAAACAGAGATCCTACTTATTTTTGTGAACAAATTATTTTCACAATTTCAAAACATTTAAACTATCTTTCAAGTATCAGAAACAGAGATCCTACTTACTTTTATTAAAAAATATGTTTAAAATTTCCAAACATTACAACTATCAATCAACTATCAGAAACAGGATCCTACTTACTTTTCTTAAAAAATTATTTTTAAAATTTCAAAACATTTACACTATCTATCAACTATCAGAAACAGAGATCCTACTTATTTTTGTGAACAAATTATTTTCATGATTTCAAAACATTTAAACTATCTTTCAAGTATCAGAAACAGAGATCCTACTTACTTTTATTAAAAAAATATTTTTAAAATTTCAAAACATTTAAACTACCTATCAACTACCAGAAACAGAGATCCTACTTACTTTTCTTAAAAAAATTGTTTTTAAAATTTCAAAACATTTAAACTATCTTTCAAGTTTCAGAAACAGAGATCCTACTTATTTTTGTGAACAAATTATTTTCATGATTTCAAAACATTTAAACTATCTTTCAAGTATCAGAAACAGAGATCCTACTTACTTTTCTTTAAAAAATATTTTTAAAATTTCGAAACATTTAAACTACCTATCAACTATCAGAAACAGAGATCCTACTTACTTTTCTTAAAAAATTATTTTTAAAATTTCAAAACATTTAAACTATCTATCAACTATCAGAAACAGAGATCCTACTTATTTTTGTGAACAAATTATTTTCATGATTTCAAAACATTTAAACTATCTTTCAAGTATCACAAACAGAGATCCCACTTACTTTTATTAAAAAATTATTTTTAAAATTTCCAAACATTTACACTATCAATCAACTATCAGAACCAGAGATCCTACTTATTTTTGTGAACAAATTATTTTCACGATTTCAAAACATTTAAACTATCTTTCAGCTATCACAACAGAGGTCCCACTTACTTTTATTAAAAAATTGTTTTTAAAATTTCAAAACATTTAAACTATCAATCAACTATCAGAAACAGAGATCCTACTTATTTTTGTGAACAAATTATTTTCACGATTTCAAAACATTTAAACTATCTTTCAAGTATCACAAACAGAGATCCCACTTACTTTTATTAAAAAATTATTTTTAAAATTTCAAAACATTTACACTATCAATCAACTATCAGAAACAGAGATCCTACTTACTTTTCTTAAAAAATTATTTTTAAAATTTCAAAACATTTACACTATCTATCAACTATCAGAAATAGAGATCCTACTTATTTTTGTGAACAAATTATTTTCATGATTTCAAAACATTTAAACTATCTTTCAAGTATCAGAAACAGAGATCCTACTTATTTTTGTGAACAAATTATTTTCATTATTTCAAAACATTTAAACTATCTTTCAAGTATCAGAAACAGAGATCCTACTTACTTTTATTAAAAAATTATTTTTAAAATTTCAAAACATTTACACTATCAATCAACTATCAGAAACAGAGATCCTACTTATTTTTGTGAACAAATTATTTTCATGATTTCAAAACATTTAAACTATCTTTCAAGTATCAGAAACAGAGATCCTACTTATTTTTGTGAACAAATTATTTTCATGATTTCAAAACATTTAAACTATCTTTCAAGTATCAGAAACAGAGATCCTACTTACTTTTATTAAAAAATTATTTTTAAAATTTCAAAACATTTACACTATCAATCAACTATTAGAAACAGAGATCCTACTTACTTTTCTTAAAAAATTATTTTTAAAATTTCAAAACATTTAAACTATCTATCAACTATCAGAAATAGAGATCCTACATATTTTTGTGAACAAATTATTTTCAAGATTTCAAACATTTAAACTATCTTTCAAGTATCAGAAACAGAGATCCTACTTACTTTATTAAAAAAATAATTTTAAAATTTCAAAACATTTAAACTACCTATCAACTATCAGAAACAGAGATCCTACTTACTTTTCTTAAAAAATTGTTTTTAAAATTTCAAACATTTAAACTATCAATCAACTATCAGAAACAGAGATCCTACTTATTTTTGTGAACAAATTATTTTCACGATTTCAAAACATTTAAACTATCTTTCAAGTATCAGAAACAGAGATCCTACTTACTTTTCTTAAAAAATTATTTTTAAAATTTCCAAACATTTACACTATCAATCAACTATCAGAACCAGAGATCCTACTTATTTTTGTGAACAAATTATTTTCACGATTTCAAAACATTTAAACTATCTTTCAACTATCACAAACAGAGGTCCCACTTACTTTTATTAAAAAATTGTTTTTAAAATTTCAAAACATTTAAACTATCAATCAACTATCAGAAACAGAGATCCTACTTATTTTTGTGAACAAATTATTTCACGATTTCAAAACATTTAAACTATCTTTCAAGTATCACAAACAGAGATCCCACTTACTTTTATTAAAAAATTATTTTTAAAATTTCCAAACATTTACACTATCAATCAACTATCAGAAACAGAGATCCTACTTACTTTTCTTAAAAAATTATTTTTAAAATTTCAAAACATTTACACTAGCTATCAACTATCAGAAATAGAGATCCTACATATTTTTGTGAACAAATTATTTTCAAGATTTCAAAACATTTAAACTATCTTTCAAGTATCAGAAACAGAGATCCTACTTATTTTTGTGAACAAATTACTTTCATGATTTCAAAACATTTAAACTATCTTTCAAGTATCACAAACAGAGATCCCACTTACTTTTATTAAAAAATTATTTTTAAAATTTCCAAACATTTACACTATCTATCAACTATCAGAAACAGAGATCCTACTTATTTTGTGAACAAATTATTTTCATGATTTCAAAACATTTAAACTATCTTTCAAGTATCAGAAACAGAGATCCTACTTATTTTTGTGAACAAATTATTTTCATGATTTCAAAACATTTAAACTATCTTTCAAGTATCAGAAACAGAGATCCTACTTACTTTTATTAAAAAATTATTTTTAAAATTTCCAAACATTTAAACTATCTATCAACTATTAGAAACAGAGATCCTACTTACTTTTCTTAAAAAATTATTTTTAAAATTTCAAAACATTTACACTAGCTATCAACTATCAGAAATAGAGATCCTACATATTTTTGTGAACAAATTATTTTCAAGATTTCAAAACATTTAAACTATCTTTCAAGTATCAGAAACAGAGATCCTACTTACTTTTCTTTAAAAAATATTTTTAAAATTTCGAAACATTTAAACTACCTATCAACTATCAGAAACAGAGATCCTACTTACTTTTCTTAAAAAATTGTTTTTAAAATTTCAAAACATTTAAACTATCAATCAACTATCAGAAACAGAGATCCTACTTATTTTTGTGAACAAATTATTTTCATGATTTCAAAACATTTAAACTATCTTTCAAGTATCACAAACAGAGATCCCACTTACTTTTATTAAAAAATTATTTTTAAAATTTCCAAACATTTACACTATCAATCAACTATCAGAACCAGAGATCCTACTTATTTTTGTGAACAAATTATTTTCACGATTTCAAAACATTTAAACTATCTTTCAACTATCACAAACAGAGGTCCCACTTACTTTTATTAAAAAATTGTTTTTAAAATTTCAAAACATTTAAACTATCAATCAACTATCAGAAACAGAGATCCTACTTATTTTTGTGAACAAATTACTTTCATGATTTCAAAACATTTAAACTATCTTTCAAGTATCACAAACAGAGATCCCACTTACTTTTATTAAAAAATTATTTTTAAAATTTCCAAACATTTACACTATCAATCAACTATCAGAAACAGAGATCCTACTTACTTTTCTTAAAAAATTATTTTTAAAATTTCAAAACATTTACACTAGCTATCAACTATCAGAAATAGAGATCCTACATATTTTTGTGAACAAATTATTTTCAAGATTTCAAAACATTTAAACTATCTTTCAAGTATCAGAAACAGAGATCCTACTTATTTTTGTGAACAAATTACTTTCATGATTTCAAAACATTTAAACTATCTTTCAAGTATCACAAACAGAGATCCCACTTACTTTTATTAAAAAATTATTTTTAAAATTTCCAAACATTTACACTATCAATCAACTATCAGAACCAGAGATCCTACTTATTTTTGTGAACAAATTATTTTCATGATTTCAAAACATTTAAACTATCTTTCAAGTATCAGAAACAGAGATCCTACTTATTTTTGTGAACAAATTACTTTCATGATTTCAAAACATTTAAACTATCTTTCAAGTATCACAAACAGAGATCCCACTTACTTTTATTAAAAAATTATTTTTAAAATTTCCAAACATTTACACTATCAATCAACTATTAGAAACAGAGATCCTACTTACTTTTCTTAAAAAATTATTTTTAAAATTTCAAAACATTTACACTAGCTATCAACTATCAGAAATAGAGATCCTACATATTTTTGTGAACAAATTATTTTCAAGATTTCAAAACATTTAAACTATCTTTCAAATATCAGAAACAGAGATCCTACTTACTTTTCTTTAAAAATTATTTTTAAAATTTCAAAACATTTAAACTACCTATCAACTATCAGAAACAGAGATCCTACTTACTTTTCTTAAAAAATTGTTTTTAAAATTTCAAAACATTTAAACTATCAATCAACTATCAGAAACAGAGATCCTACTTATTTTTGTGAACAAATTATTTTCACGATTTCAAAACATTTAAACTATCTTTCAAGTATCACAAACAGAGATCCCACTTACTTTTATTAAAAAATTATTTTTAAAATTTCCAAACATTTACACTATCAATCAACTATCAGAACCAGAGATCCTACTTATTTTTGTGAACAAATTATTTTCACGATTTCAAAACATTTAAACTATCTTTCAACTATCACAAACAGAGGTCCCACTTACTTTTATTAAAAAATTGTTTTTAAAATTTCAAAACATTTAAACTATCAATCAACTATCAGAAACAGAGATCCTACTTATTTTTGTGAACAAATTACTTTCATGATTTCAAAACATTTAAACTATCTTTCAAGTATCACAAACAGAGATCCCACTTACTTTTATTAAAAAATTATTTTTAAAATTTCCAAACATTTACACTATCAATCAACTATCAGAAACAGAGATCCTACTTACTTTTCTTAAAAAATTATTTTTAAAATTTCAAAACATTTACACTAGCTATCAACTATCAGAAATAGAGATCCTACATATTTTTGTGAACAAATTATTTTCAAGATTTCAAAACATTTAAACTATCTTTCAAGTATCAGAAACAGAGATCCTACTTATTTTTGTGAACAAATTACTTTCATGATTTCAAAACATTTAAACTATCTTTCAAGTATCACAAACAGAGATCCCACTTACTTTTATTAAAAAATTATTTTTAAAATTTCCAAACATTTACACTATCAATCAACTATCAGAAACAGAGATCCTACTTACTTTTCTTAAAAAATTATTTTTAAAATTTCAAAACATTTACACTAGCTATCAACTATCAGAAATAGAGATCCTACATATTTTTGTGAACAAATTATTTTCAAGATTTCAAAACATTTAAACTATCTTTCAAATATCAGAAACAGAGATCCTACTTACTTTTCTTTAAAAAATATTTTTAAAATTTCGAAACATTTAAACTACCTATCAACTATCAGAAACAGAGATCCTACTTACTTTTCTTAAAAAATTGTTTTTAAAATTTCAAAACATTTAAACTATCAATCAACTATCAGAAACAGAGATCCTACTTATTTTTGTGAACAAATTATTTTCACGATTTCAAAACATTTAAACTATCTTTCAAGTATCACAAACAGAGATCCCACTTACTTTTATTAAAAAATTATTTTTAAAATTTCCAAACATTTACACTATCAATCAACTATCAGAACCAGAGATCCTACTTATTTTTGTGAACAAATTATTTTCACGATTTCAAAACATTTAAACTATCTTTCAACTATCACAAACAGAGGTCCCACTTACTTTTATTAAAAAATTGTTTTTAAAATTTCAAAACATTTAAACTATCAATCAACTATCAGAAACAGAGATCCTACTTATTTTTGTGAACAAATTATTTTCACGATTTCAAAACATTTAAACTATCTTTCAAGTATCACAAACAGAGATCCCACTTACTTTTATTAAAAAATTATTTTTAAAATTTCCAAACATTTACACTATCAATCAACTATCAGAAACAGAGATCCTACTTACTTTTCTTAAAAAATTATTTTTAAAATTTCAAAACATTTACACTAGCTATCAACTATCAGAAATAGAGATCCTACATATTTTTGTGAACAAATTATTTTCAAGATTTCAAAACATTTAAACTATCTTTCAAGTATCAGAAACAGAGATCCTACTTACTTTTCTTTAAAAAATATTTTTAAAATTTCGAAACATTTAAACTACCTATCAACTATCAGAAACAGAGATCCTACTTACTTTTCTTAAAAAATTGTTTTTAAAATTTCAAAACATTTAAACTATCAATCAACTATCAGAAACAGAGATCCTACTTATTTTTGTGAACAAATTATTTTCAAGATTTCAAAACATTTAAACTATCTTTCAAGTATCAGAAACAGAGATCCTACTTATTTTTGTGAACAAATTATTTTCACGATTTCAAAACATTTAAACTATCTTTCAAGTATCACAAACAGAGATCCCACTTACTTTTATTAAAAAATTATTTTTAAAATTTCCAAACATTTACACTATCAATCAACTATCAGAACCAGAGATCCTACTTATTTTTGTGAACAAATTATTTTCACGATTTCAAAACATTTAAACTATCTTTCAACTATCACAAACAGAGGTCCCACTTACTTTTATTAAAAAATTGTTTTTAAAATTTCAAAACATTTAAACTATCAATCAACTATCAGAAACAGAGATCCTACTTATTTTTGTGAACAAATTACTTTCATGATTTCAAAACATTTAAACTATCTTTCAAGTATCACAAACAGAGATCCCACTTACTTTTATTAAAAAATTATTTTTAAAATTTCCAAACATTTACACTATCAATCAACTATCAGAAACAGAGATCCTACTTACTTTTCTTAAAAAATTATTTTTAAAATTTCAAAACATTTACACTAGCTATCAACTATCAGAAATAGAGATCCTACATATTTTTGTGAACAAATTATTTTCAAGATTTCAAAACATTTAAACTATCTTTCAAGTATCAGAAACAGAGATCCTACTTATTTTTGTGAACAAATTACTTTCATGATTTCAAAACATTTAAACTATCTTTCAAGTATCACAAACAGAGATCCCACTTACTTTTATTAAAAAATTATTTTTAAAATTTCCAAACATTTACACTATCAATCAACTATTAGAAACAGAGATCCTACTTACTTTTCTTAAAAAATTATTTTTAAAATTTCAAAACATTTACACTAGCTATCAACTATCAGAAATAGAGATCCTACATATTTTTGTGAACAAATTATTTTCAAGATTTCAAAACATTTAAACTATCTTTCAAGTATCAGAAACAGAGATCCTACTTACTTTTCTTTAAAAAATATTTTTAAAATTTCGAAACATTTAAACTACCTATCAACTATCAGAAACAGAGATCCTACTTACTTTTCTTAAAAAATTGTTTTTAAAATTTCAAAACATTTAAACTATCAATCAACTATCAGAAACAGAGATCCTACTTATTTTTGTGAACAAATTATTTTCACGATTTCAAAACATTTAAACTATCTTTCAAGTATCACAAACAGAGATCCCACTTACTTTTATTAAAAAATTATTTTTAAAATTTCCAAACATTTACACTATCAATCAACTATCAGAACCAGAGATCCTACTTATTTTTGTGAACAAATTATTTTCACGATTTCAAAACATTTAAACTATCTTTCAACTATCACAAACAGAGGTCCCACTTACTTTTATTAAAAAATTGTTTTTAAAATTTCAAAACATTTAAACTATCAATCAACTATCAGAAACAGAGATCCTACTTATTTTTGTGAACAAATTACTTTCATGATTTCAAAACATTTAAACTATCTTTCAAGTATCACAAACAGAGATCCCACTTACTTTTATTAAAAAATTATTTTTAAAATTTCCAAACATTTACACTATCAATCAACTATCAGAAACAGAGATCCTACTTACTTTTCTTAAAAAATTATTTTTAAAATTTCAAAACATTTACACTAGCTATCAACTATCAGAAATAGAGATCCTACATATTTTTGTGAACAAATTATTTTCAAGATTTCAAAACATTTAAACTATCTTTCAAGTATCAGAAACAGAGATCCTACTTATTTTTGTGAACAAATTACTTTCATGATTTCAAAACATTTAAACTATCTTTCAAGTATCACAAACAGAGATCCCACTTACTTTTATTAAAAAATTATTTTTAAAATTTCCAAACATTTACACTATCAATCAACTATCAGAAACAGAGATCCTACTTACTTTTCTTAAAAAATTATTTTTAAAATTTCAAAACATTTACACTAGCTATCAACTATCAGAAATAGAGATCCTACATATTTTTGTGAACAAATTATTTTCAAGATTTCAAAACATTTAAACTATCTTTCAAATATCAGAAACAGAGATCCTACTTACTTTTCTTTAAAAAATATTTTTAAAATTTCGAAACATTTAAACTACCTATCAACTATCAGAAACAGAGATCCTACTTACTTTTCTTAAAAAATTGTTTTTAAAATTTCAAAACATTTAAACTATCAATCAACTATCAGAAACAGAGATCCTACTTATTTTTGTGAACAAATTATTTTCACGATTTCAAAACATTTAAACTATCTTTCAAGTATCACAAACAGAGATCCCACTTACTTTTATTAAAAAATTATTTTTAAAATTTCCAAACATTTACACTATCAATCAACTATCAGAACCAGAGATCCTACTTATTTTTGTGAACAAATTATTTTCACGATTTCAAAACATTTAAACTATCTTTCAACTATCACAAACAGAGGTCCCACTTACTTTTATTAAAAAATTGTTTTTAAAATTTCAAAACATTTAAACTATCAATCAACTATCAGAAACAGAGATCCTACTTATTTTTGTGAACAAATTATTTTCACGATTTCAAAACATTTAAACTATCTTTCAAGTATCACAAACAGAGATCCCACTTACTTTTATTAAAAAATTATTTTTAAAATTTCCAAACATTTACACTATCAATCAACTATCAGAAACAGAGATCCTACTTACTTTTCTTAAAAAATTATTTTTAAAATTTCAAAACATTTACACTAGCTATCAACTATCAGAAATAGAGATCCTACATATTTTTGTGAACAAATTATTTTCAAGATTTCAAAACATTTAAACTATCTTTCAAGTATCAGAAACAGAGATCCTACTTACTTTTCTTTAAAAAATATTTTTAAAATTTCGAAACATTTAAACTACCTATCAACTATCAGAAACAGAGATCCTACTTACTTTTCTTAAAAAATTGTTTTTAAAATTTCAAAACATTTAAACTATCAATCAACTATCAGAAACAGAGATCCTACTTATTTTTGTGAACAAATTATTTTCAAGATTTCAAAACATTTAAACTATCTTTCAAGTATCAGAAACAGAGATCCTACTTATTTTTGTGAACAAATTATTTTCACGATTTCAAAACATTTAAACTATCTTTCAAGTATCACAAACAGAGATCCCACTTACTTTTATTAAAAAATTATTTTTAAAATTTCCAAACATTTACACTATCAATCAACTATCAGAACCAGAGATCCTACTTATTTTTGTGAACAAATTATTTTCACGATTTCAAAACATTTAAACTATCTTTCAACTATCACAAACAGAGGTCCCACTTACTTTTATTAAAAAATTGTTTTTAAAATTTCAAAACATTTAAACTATCAATCAACTATCAGAAACAGAGATCCTACTTATTTTTGTGAACAAATTACTTTCATGATTTCAAAACATTTAAACTATCTTTCAAGTATCACAAACAGAGATCCCACTTACTTTTATTAAAAAATTATTTTTAAAATTTCCAAACATTTACACTATCAATCAACTATCAGAAACAGAGATCCTACTTACTTTTCTTAAAAAATTATTTTTAAAATTTCAAAACATTTACACTAGCTATCAACTATCAGAAATAGAGATCCTACATATTTTTGTGAACAAATTATTTTCAAGATTTCAAAACATTTAAACTATCTTTCAAGTATCAGAAACAGAGATCCTACTTATTTTTGTGAACAAATTACTTTCATGATTTCAAAACATTTAAACTATCTTTCAAGTATCACAAACAGAGATCCCACTTACTTTTATTAAAAAATTATTTTTAAAATTTCCAAACATTTACACTATCAATCAACTATCAGAACCAGAGATCCTACTTATTTTTGTGAACAAATTATTTTCATGATTTCAAAACATTTAAACTATCTTTCAAGTATCAGAAACAGAGATCCTACTTATTTTTGTGAACAAATTACTTTCATGATTTCAAAACATTTAAACTATCTTTCAAGTATCACAAACAGAGATCCCACTTACTTTTATTAAAAAATTATTTTTAAAATTTCCAAACATTTACACTATCAATCAACTATTAGAAACAGAGATCCTACTTACTTTTCTTAAAAAATTATTTTTAAAATTTCAAAACATTTACACTAGCTATCAACTATCAGAAATAGAGATCCTACATATTTTTGTGAACAAATTATTTTCAAGATTTCAAAACATTTAAACTATCTTTCAAGTATCAGAAACAGAGATCCTACTTACTTTTCTTTAAAAAATATTTTTAAAATTTCGAAACATTTAAACTACCTATCAACTATCAGAAACAGAGATCCTACTTACTTTTCTTAAAAAATTGTTTTTAAAATTTCAAAACATTTAAACTATCAATCAACTATCAGAAACAGAGATCCTACTTATTTTTGTGAACAAATTATTTTCACGATTTCAAAACATTTAAACTATCTTTCAAGTATCACAAACAGAGATCCCACTTACTTTTATTAAAAAATTATTTTTAAAATTTCCAAACATTTACACTATCAATCAACTATCAGAAACAGAGATCCTACTTACTTTTCTTAAAAAATTATTTTTAAAATTTCAAAACATTTACACTAGCTATCAACTATCAGAAATAGAGATCCTACATATTTTTGTGAACAAATTATTTTCAAGATTTCAAAACATTTAAACTATCTTTCAAGTATCAGAAACAGAGATCCTACTTACTTTTCTTTAAAAAATATTTTTAAAATTTCGAAACATTTAAACTACCTATCAACTATCAGAAACAGAGATCCTACTTACTTTTCTTAAAAAATTGTTTTTAAATTTCAAAACATTTAAACTATCAATCAACTATCAGAAACAGAGATCCTACTTATTTTTGTGAACAAATTATTTTCAAGATTTCAAAACATTTAAACTATCTTTCAAGTATCAGAAACAGAGATCCTACTTACTTTTCTTTAAAAAATATTTTTAAAATTTCGAAACATTTAAACTACCTATCAACTATCAGAAACAGAGATCCTACTTACTTTTCTTAAAAAATTGTTTTTAAAATTTCAAAACATTTAAACTATCAATCAACTATCAGAAACAGAGATCCTACTTATTTTTGTGAACAAATTATTTTCATGATTTCAAAACATTTAAACTATCTTTCAAGTATCACAAACAGAGATCCCACTTACTTTTATTAAAAAATTATTTTTAAAATTTCCAAACATTTACACTATCAATCAACTATCAGAAACAGAGATCCTACTTATTTTTGTGAACAAATTATTTTCACGATTTCAAAACATTTAAACTATCTTTCAAGTATCACAAACAGAGATCCCACTTACTTTTATTAAAAAATTATTTTTAAAATTTCCAAACATTTACACTATCAATCAACTATCAGAAACAGAGATCCTACTTACTTTTCTTAAAAAATTATTTTTAAAATTTCAAAACATTTACACTAGCTATCAACTATCAGAAATAGAGATCCTACATATTTTTGTGAACAAATTATTTTCAAGATTTCAAAACATTTAAACTATCTTTCAAGTATCAGAAACAGAGATCCTACTTATTTTTGTGAACAAATTACTTTCATGATTTCAAAACATTTAAACTATCTTTCAAGTATCACAAACAGAGATCCCACTTACTTTTATTAAAAAATTATTTTTAAAATTTCCAAACATTTACACTATCAATCAACTATCAGAACCAGAGATCCTACTTATTTTTGTGAACAAATTATTTTCATGATTTCAAAACATTTAAACTATCTTTCAAGTATCAGAAACAGAGATCCTACTTATTTTTGTGAACAAATTACTTTCATGATTTCAAAACATTTAAACTATCTTTCAAGTATCACAAACAGAGATCCCACTTACTTTTATTAAAAAATTATTTTTAAAATTTCCAAACATTTACACTATCAATCAACTATTAGAAACAGAGATCCTACTTACTTTTCTTAAAAAATTATTTTTAAAATTTCAAAACATTTACACTAGCTATCAACTATCAGAAATAGAGATCCTACATATTTTTGTGAACAAATTATTTTCAAGATTTCAAAACATTTAAACTATCTTTCAAGTATCAGAAACAGAGATCCTACTTACTTTTCTTTAAAAAATATTTTTAAAATTTCGAAACATTTAAACTACCTATCAACTATCAGAAACAGAGATCCTACTTACTTTTCTTAAAAAATTGTTTTTAAAATTTCAAAACATTTAAACTATCAATCAACTATCAGAAACAGAGATCCTACTTATTTTTGTGAACAAATTATTTTCACGATTTCAAAACATTTAAACTATCTTTCAAGTATCACAAACAGAGATCCCACTTACTTTTATTAAAAAATTATTTTTAAAATTTCCAAACATTTACACTATCAATCAACTATCAGAACCAGAGATCCTACTTATTTTTGTGAACAAATTATTTTCACGATTTCAAAACATTTAAACTATCTTTCAACTATCACAAACAGAGGTCCCACTTACTTTTATTAAAAAATTGTTTTTAAAATTTCAAAACATTTAAACTATCAATCAACTATCAGAAACAGAGATCCTACTTATTTTTGTGAACAAATTATTTTCACGATTTCAAAACATTTAAACTATCTTTCAAGTATCACAAACAGAGATCCCACTTACTTTTATTAAAAAATTATTTTTAAAATTTCCAAACATTTACACTATCAATCAACTATCAGAAACAGAGATCCTACTTACTTTTCTTAAAAAATTATTTTTAAAATTTCAAAACATTTACACTAGCTATCAACTATCAGAAATAGAGATCCTACATATTTTTGTGAACAAATTATTTTCAAGATTTCAAAACATTTAAACTATCTTTCAAGTATCAGAAACAGAGATCCTACTTATTTTTGTGAACAAATTACTTTCATGATTTCAAAACATTTAAACTATCTTTCAAGTATCACAAACAGAGATCCCACTTACTTTTATTAAAAAATTATTTTTAAAATTTCCAAACATTTACACTATCAATCAACTATCAGAACCAGAGATCCTACTTATTTTTGTGAACAAATTATTTTCATGATTTCAAAACATTTAAACTATCTTTCAAGTATCAGAAACAGAGATCCTACTTATTTTTGTGAACAAATTACTTTCATGATTTCAAAACATTTAAACTATCTTTCAAGTATCACAAACAGAGATCCCACTTACTTTTATTAAAAAATTATTTTTAAAATTTCCAAACATTTACACTATCAATCAACTATTAGAAACAGAGATCCTACTTACTTTTCTTAAAAAATTATTTTTAAAATTTCAAAACATTTACACTAGCTATCAACTATCAGAAATAGAGATCCTACATATTTTTGTGAACAAATTATTTTCAAGATTTCAAAACATTTAAACTATCTTTCAAGTATCAGAAACAGAGATCCTACTTACTTTTCTTTAAAAAATATTTTTAAAATTTCGAAACATTTAAACTACCTATCAACTATCAGAAACAGAGATCCTACTTACTTTTCTTAAAAAATTGTTTTTAAAATTTCAAAACATTTAAACTATCAATCAACTATCAGAAACAGAGATCCTACTTATTTTTGTGAACAAATTATTTTCACGATTTCAAAACATTTAAACTATCTTTCAAGTATCACAAACAGAGATCCCACTTACTTTTATTAAAAAATTATTTTTAAAATTTCCAAACATTTACACTATCAATCAACTATCAGAACCAGAGATCCTACTTATTTTTGTGAACAAATTATTTTCATGATTTCAAAACATTTAAACTATCTATCAACTATCACAAACAGAGATCCTACTTACTTTTCTTAAAAAATTATTTTTAAAATTTCAAAACATTTAAACTATCAATCAACTATCAGAAACAGAGATCCTACTTATTTTTGTGAACAAATTATTTTCACGATTTCAAAACATTTAAACTATCTTTCAAGTATCACAAACAGAGATCCCACTTACTTTTATTAAAAAATTATTTTTAAAATTTCCAAACATTTACACTATCAATCAACTATCAGAAACAGAGATCCTACTTACTTTTCTTAAAAAATTATTTTTAAAATTTCAAAACATTTACACTAGCTATCAACTATCAGAAATAGAGATCCTACATATTTTTGTGAACAAATTATTTTCAAGATTTCAAAACATTTAAACTATCTTTCAAGTATCAGAAACAGAGATCCTACTTATTTTTGTGAACAAATTACTTTCATGATTTCAAAACATTTAAACTATCTTTCAAGTATCACAAACAGAGATCCCACTTACTTTTCTTAAAAAATTATTTTTAAAATTTCAAAACATTTACACTATCAATCAACTATCAGAACCAGAGATCCTACTTATTTTTGTGAACAAATTATTTTCATGATTTCAAAACATTTAAACTATCTTTCAAGTATCAGAAACAGAGATCCTACTTATTTTTGTGAACAAATTATTTTCATGATTTCAAAACATTTAAACTATCTTTCAAGTATCAGAAACAGAGATCCTACTTACTTTTATTAAAAAATTATTTTTAAAATTTCAAAACATTTACACTATCAATCAACTATTAGAAACAGAGATCCTACTTACTTTTCTTAAAAAATTATTTTTAAAATTTCAAAACATTTACACTATCTATCAACTATCAGAAACAGAGATCCTACTTATTTTTGTGAACAAATTATTTTCAAGATTTCAAAACATTTAAACTATCTTTCAAGTATCAGAAACAGAGATCCTACATACTTTTCTTTAAAAATTATTTTTAAAATTTCGAAACATTTAAACTACCTATCAACTATCAGAAACAGAGATCCTACTTACTTTTCTTAAAAAATTGTTTTTAAAATTTCAAAACATTTAAACTATCAATCAACTATCAGAAACAGAGATCCTACTTATTTTTGTGAACAAATTATTTTCACGATTTCAAAACATTTAAACTACCTATCAACTATCAGAAACAGAGATCCTACTTACTTTTCTTAAAAAATTGTTTTTAAAATTTCAAAACATTTAAACTATCAATCAACTATCAGAAACAGAGATCCTACTTATTTTTGTGAACAAATTATTTTCATGATTTCAAACATTTAAACTATCTTTCAAGTATCACAAACAGAGATCCCACTTACTTTTATTAAAAAATTATTTTTAAAATTTCCAAACATTTACACTATCAATCAACTATCAGAAACAGAGATCCTACTTATTTTTGTGAACAAATTATTTTCACGATTTCAAAACATTTAAACTATCTTTCAAGTATCACAAACAGAGATCCCACTTACTTTTATTAAAAAATTATTTTAAAATTTCCAAACATTTACACTATCAATCAACTATCAGAAACAGAGATCCTACTTACTTTTCTTAAAAAATTATTTTTAAAATTTCAAAACATTTACACTAGCTATCAACTATCAGAAATAGAGATCCTACATATTTTTGTGAACAAATTATTTTCAAGATTTCAAAACATTTAAACTATCTTTCAAGTATCAGAAACAGAGATCCTACTTATTTTTGTGAACAAATTACTTTCATGATTTCAAAACATTTAAACTATCTTTCAAGTATCACAAACAGAGATCCCACTTACTTTTATTAAAAAATTATTTTTAAAATTTCCAAACATTTACACTATCAATCAACTATCAGAAACAGAGATCCTACTTATTTTTGTGAACAAATTATTTTCATGATTTCAAAACATTTAAACTATCTTTCAAGTATCAGAAACAGAGATCCTACTTATTTTTGTGAACAAATTACTTTCATGATTTCAAAACATTTAAACTATCTTTCAAGTATCACAAACAGAGATCCCACTTACTTTTATTAAAAAATTATTTTTAAAATTTCCAAACATTTACACTATCAATCAACTATTAGAAACAGAGATCCTACTTACTTTTCTTAAAAAATTATTTTTAAAATTTCAAAACATTTACACTAGCTATCAACTATCAGAAATAGAGATCCTACATATTTTTGTGAACAAATTATTTTCAAGATTTCAAAACATTTAAACTATCTTTCAAGTATCAGAAACAGAGATCCTACTTACTTTTCTTTAAAAAATATTTTTAAAATTTCGAAACATTTAAACTACCTATCAACTATCAGAAACAGAGATCCTACTTACTTTTCTTAAAAAATTGTTTTTAAAATTTCAAAACATTTAAACTATCAATCAACTATCAGAAACAGAGATCCTACTTATTTTTGTGAACAAATTATTTTCACGATTTCAAAACATTTAAACTATCTTTCAAGTATCACAAACAGAGATCCCACTTACTTTTATTAAAAAATTATTTTTAAAATTTCCAAACATTTACACTATCAATCAACTATTAGAAACAGAGATCCTACTTACTTTTCTTAAAAAATTATTTTTAAAATTTCAAAACATTTACACTAGCTATCAACTATCAGAAATAGAGATCCTACATATTTTTGTGAACAAATTATTTTCAAGATTTCAAAACATTTAAACTATCTTTCAAGTATCAGAAACAGAGATCCTACTTATTTTTGTGAACAAATTACTTTCATGATTTCAAAACATTTAAACTATCTTTCAAGTATCAGAAACAGAGATCCTACTTACTTTTATTAAAAAATTATTTTTAAAATTTCAAAACATTTACACTATGAATCAACTATCAGAACCAGAGATCCTACTTACTTTTCTTAAAAAATTGTTTTTAAATTTCAAAACATTTAAACTATCAATCAACTATCAGAAACAGAGATCCTACTTATTTTTGTGAACAAATTATTTTCATGATTTCAAAACATTTAAACTATCTTTCAAGTATCAGAAACAGAGATCCTACTTACTTTTATTAAAAAATTATTTTTAAAATTTCAAAACATTTAAATTATCTATCAACTATCAGAAACAGAGATCCTACTTGCTTTTCTTAAAAATTGTTTTTAAAAATTTCAAAACATTTAAACTATCAATGAACTATCAGAAACAGAGATCTTAGTTATTTTTGTGAGCAAAATTTTTTACATGATTTCAAAACATTTAAACTATCTTTCAAGTATCAGAAACAGAGATCGCACTTATTTTTGTAAGCAAATTTTTTTCAAAATTTCAAAACATTTAAACTATCTTTCAAGTATCAGAAACAGAGATCCTACTTATTTTTGTGAACAAATTATTTTCAAGATTTCAAAACATTTAAACTATCTTTCAACTATCAGAAACAGAGATCCTACTTACTTTTCTTAAAAAATTATTTTTAAAATTTCAAAACATTTAAACTATCAATCAACTATCAGAAACAGAGATCCTACTTATTTTTGTGAACAAATTATTTTCAAGATTTCAAAACATTTAAACTATCTTTCAAGTATCAGAAACAGAGATCCTACTTACTTTTCTTAAAAAATTATTTTTAAAATTTCAAAACATTTACACTATCAATCAACTATCAGAAACAGAGATCCTACTTACTTTTCTTAAAAAATTATTTTTAAAATTTCAAAACATTTACACTAGCTATCAACTATCAGAAATAGAGATCCTACATATTTTTGTGAACAAATTATTTTCAAGATTTCAAAACATTTAAACTATCTTTCAAGTATCAGAAACAGAGATCCTACTTATTTTTGTGAACAAATTACTTTCATGATTTCAAAACATTTAAACTATCTTTCAAGTATCACAAACAGAGATCCCACTTACTTTTATTAAAAAATTATTTTTAAAATTTCCAAACATTTACACTATCAATCAACTATCAGAACCAGAGATCCTACTTATTTTTGTGAACAAATTATTTTCATGATTTCAAAACATTTAAACTATCTTTCAAGTATCAGAAACAGAGATCCTACTTATTTTTGTGAACAAATTATTTTCATGATTTCAAAACATTTAAACTATCTTTCAAGTATCAGAAACAGAGATCCTACTTACTTTTATTAAAAAATTATTTTTAAAATTTCAAAACATTTACACTATCAATCAACTATTAGAAACAGAGATCCTACTTACTTTTCTTAAAAAATTATTTTTAAAATTTCAAAACATTTACACTAGCTATCAACTATCAGAAATAGAGATCCTACATATTTTTGTGAACAAATTATTTTCAAGATTTCAAAACATTTAAACTATCTTTCAAGTATCAGAAACAGAGATCCTACTTACTTTTCTTTAAAAAATATTTTTAAAATTTCGAAACATTTAAACTACCTATCAACTATCAGAAACAGAGATCCTACTTACTTTTCTTAAAAAATTGTTTTTAAAATTTCAAAACATTTAAACTATCAATCAACTATCAGAAACAGAGATCCTACTTATTTTTGTGAACAAATTATTTTCACGATTTCAAAACATTTAAACTATCTTTCAAGTATCACAAACAGAGATCCCACTTACTTTTATTAAAAAATTATTTTTAAAATTTCCAAACATTTACACTATCAATCAACTATCAGAACCAGAGATCCTACTTATTTTTGTGAACAAATTATTTTCACGATTTCAAAACATTTAAACTATCTTTCAACTATCACAAACAGAGGTCCCACTTACTTTTATTAAAAAATTGTTTTTAAAATTTCAAAACATTTAAACTATCAATCAACTACCAGAAACAGAGATCCTACTTATTTTTGTGAACAAATTATTTTCACGATTTCAAAACATTTAAACTATCTTTCAAGTATCACAAACAGAGATCCCACTTACTTTTATTAAAAAATTATTTTTAAAATTTCCAAACATTTACACTATCAATCAACTATCAGAAACAGAGATCCTACTTACTTTTCTTAAAAAATTATTTTTAAAATTTCAAAACATTTAAACTATCTATCAACTATCAGAAACAGAGATCCTACATATTTTTGTGAACAAATTATTTTCAAGATTTCAAAACATTTAAACTATCTTTCAAGTATCAGAAACAGAGATCCTACTTATTTTTGTGAACAAATTACTTTCATGATTTCAAAACATTTAAACTATCTTTCAAGTATCACAAACAGAGATCCCACTTACTTTTATTAAAAAATTATTTTTAAAATTTCCAAACATTTACACTATCAATCAACTATCAGAACCAGAGATCCTACTTATTTTTGTGAACAAATTATTTTCATGATTTCAAAACATTTAAACTATCTTTCAAGTATCAGAAACAGAGATCCTACTTATTTTTGTGAACAAATTACTTTCATGATTTCAAAACATTTAAACTATCTTTCAAGTATCACAAACAGAGATCCCACTTACTTTTATTAAAAAATTATTTTTAAAATTTCCAAACATTTACACTATCAATCAACTATTAGAAACAGAGATCCTACTTACTTTTCTTAAAAAATTATTTTTAAAATTTCAAAACATTTACACTAGCTATCAACTATCAGAAATAGAGATCCTACATATTTTTGTGAACAAATTATTTTCAAGATTTCAAAACATTTAAACTATCTTTCAAGTATCAGAAACAGAGATCCTACTTACTTTTCTTTAAAAAATATTTTTAAAATTTCGAAACATTTAAACTACCTATCAACTATCAGAAACAGAGATCCTACTTACTTTTCTTAAAAAATTGTTTTTAAAATTTCAAAACATTTAAACTATCAATCAACTATCAGAAACAGAGATCCTACTTATTTTTGTGAACAAATTATTTCACGATTTCAAAACATTTAAACTATCTTTCAAGTATCACAAACAGAGATCCCACTTACTTTTATTAAAAAATTATTTTTAAAATTTCCAAACATTTACACTATCAATCAACTATCAGAACCAGAGATCCTACTTATTTTTGTGAACAAATTATTTTCACGATTTCAAAACATTTAAACTATCTTTCAACTATCACAAACAGAGGTCCCACTTACTTTTATTAAAAAATTGTTTTTAAAATTTCAAAACATTTAAACTATCAATCAACTATCAGAAACAGAGATCCTACTTATTTTTGTGAACAAATTATTTTCACGATTTCAAAACATTTAAACTATCTTTCAAGTATCACAAACAGAGATCCCACTTACTTTTATTAAAAAATTATTTTTAAAATTTCCAAACATTTACACTATCAATCAACTATTAGAAACAGAGATCCTACTTACTTTTCTTAAAAAATTATTTTTAAAATTTCAAAACATTTACACTAGCTATCAACTATCAGAAATAGAGATCCTACATATTTTTGTGAACAAATTATTTTCAAGATTTCAAAACATTTAAACTATCTTTCAAGTATCAGAAACAGAGATCCTACTTACTTTTCTTTAAAAAATATTTTTAAAATTTCGAAACATTTAAACTACCTATCAACTATCAGAAACAGAGATCCTACTTACTTTTCTTAAAAAATTATTTTTAAAATTTCAAAACATTTAAACTATCAATCAACTATCAGAAACAGAGATCCTACTTATTTTTGTGAATAAATTATTTTCAAGATTTCAAAACATTTAAACTATCTTTCAAGTATCAGAAACAGAGATCCTACTTACTTTTATTAAAAAATTATTTTTAAAATTTCAAAACATTTAAACTATCAATCAACTATCAGAAACAGAGATCCTACTTATTTTTGTGAACAAATTATTTCACGATTTCAAAACATTTAAACTATCTTTCAAGTATCACAAACAGAGATCCCACTTACTTTTATTAAAAAATTATTTTTAAAATTCCCAAACATTTACACTATCAATCAACTATCAGAACCAGAGATCCTACTTATTTTTGTGAACAAATTATTTTCACGATTTCAAAACATTTAAACTATCTTTCAACTATCACAAACAGAGGTCCCACTTACTTTTATTAAAAAATTGTTTTTAAAATTTCAAAACATTTAAACTATCAATCAACTATCAGAAACAGAGATCCTACTTATTTTTGTGAACAAATTATTTTCACGATTTCAAAATATTTAAACTATCTTTCAAGTATCACAAACAGAGATCCCACTTACTTTTATTAAAAAATTATTTTTAAAATTTCCAAACATTTACACTATCAATCAACTATCAGAAACAGAGATCCTACTTACTTTTCTTAAAAAATTATTTTTAAAATTTCAAAACATTTACACTAGCTATCAACTATCAGAAATAGAGATCCTACATATTTTTGTGAACAAATTATTTTCAAGATTTCAAAACATTTAAACTATCTTTCAAGTATCAGAAACAGAGATCCTACTTATTTTTGTGAACAAATTACTTTCATGATTTCAAAACATTTAAACTATCTTTCAAGTATCACAAACAGAGATCCCACTTACTTTTATTAAAAAATTATTTTTAAAATTTCCAAACATTTACACTATCAATCAACTATCAGAAACAGAGATCCTACTTACTTTTCTTAAAAAATTATTTTTAAAATTTCAAAACATTTACACTAGCTATCAACTATCAGAAATAGAGATCCTACATATTTTTGTGAACAAATTATTTTCAAGATTTCAAAACATTTAAACTATCTTTCAAGTATCAGAAACAGAGATCCTACTTACTTTTCTTTAAAAAATATTTTTAAAATTTCGAAACATTTAAACTACCTATCAACTATCAGAAACAGAGATCCTACTTACTTTTCTTAAAAAATTGTTTTTAAAATTTCAAAACATTTAAACTATCAATCAACTATCAGAAACAGAGATCCTACTTATTTTTGTGAACAAATTATTTTCACGATTTCAAAACATTTAAACTATCTTTCAAGTATCACAAACAGAGATCCCACTTACTTTTATTAAAAAATTATTTTTAAAATTTCCAAACATTTACACTATCAATCAACTATCAGAACCAGAGATCCTACTTATTTTTGTGAACAAATTATTTTCACGATTTCAAAACATTTAAACTATCTTTCAACTATCACAAACAGAGGTCCCCCTTACTTTTATTAAAAAATTGTTTTTAAAATTTCAAAACATTTAAACTATCAATCAACTATCAGAAACAGAGATCCTACTTATTTTTGTGAACAAATTATTTTCACGATTTCAAAACATTTAAACTATCTTTCAAGTATCACAAACAGAGATCCCACTTACTTTTATTAAAAAATTATTTTTAAAATTTCCAAACATTTACACTATCAATCAACTATCAGAAACAGAGATCCTACTTACTTTTCTTAAAAAATTATTTTTAAAATTTCAAAACATTTACACTAGCTATCAACTATCAGAAATAGAGATCCTACATATTTTTGTGAACAAATTATTTTCAAGATTTCAAAACATTTAAACTATCTTTCAAGTATCAGAAACAGAGATCCTACTTATTTTTGTGAACAAATTACTTTCATGATTTCAAAACATTTAAACTATCTTTCAAGTATCACAAACAGAGATCCTACTTACTTTTATTAAAAAATTATTTTTAAAATTTCAAAACATTTACACTATCAATCAACTATCAGAACCAGAGATCCTACTTATTTTTGTGAACAAATTATTTTCATGATTTCAAAACATTTAAACTATCTTTCAAGTATCAGAAACAGAGATCCTACTTATTTTTGTGAACAAATTACTTTCATGATTTCAAAACATTTAAACTATCTTTCAAGTATCACAAACAGAGATCCCACTTACTTTTATTAAAAAATTATTTTTAAAATTTCCAAACATTTACACTATCAATCAACTATTAGAAACAGAGATCCTACTTACTTTTCTTAAAAAATTATTTTTAAAATTTCAAAACATTTACACTAGCTATCAACTATCAGAAATAGAGATCCTACATATTTTTGTGAACAAATTATTTTCAAGATTTCAAAACATTTAAACTATCTTTCAAGTATCAGAAACAGAGATCCTACTTACTTTTCTTTAAAAAATATTTTTAAAATTTCGAAACATTTAAACTACCTATCAACTATCAGAAACAGAGATCCTACTTACTTTTCTTAAAAAATTGTTTTTAAAATTTCAAAACATTTAAACTATCAATCAACTATCAGAAACAGAGATCCTACTTATTTTTGTGAACAAATTATTTTCACGATTTCAAAACATTTAAACTATCTTTCAAGTATCACAAACAGAGATCCCACTTACTTTTATTAAAAAATTATTTTTAAAATTTCCAAACATTTACACTATCAATCAACTATCAGAACCAGAGATCCTACTTATTTTTGTGAACAAATTATTTTCACGATTTCAAAACATTTAAACTATCTTTCAACTATCACAAACAGAGGTCCCACTTACTTTTATTAAAAAATTGTTTTTAAAATTTCAAAACATTTAAACTATCAATCAACTATCAGAAACAGAGATCCTACTTATTTTTGTGAACAAATTATTTTCACGATTTCAAAACATTTAAACTATCTTTCAAGTATCACAAACAGAGATCCCACTTACTTTTATTAAAAAATTATTTTTAAAATTTCCAAACATTTACACTATCAATCAACTATCAGAAACAGAGATCCTACTTACTTTTCTTAAAAAATTATTTTTAAAATTTCAAAACATTTACACTAGCTATCAACTATCAGAAATAGAGATCCTACATATTTTTGTGAACAAATTATTTTCAAGATTTCAAAACATTTAAACTATCTTTCAAGTATCAGAAACAGAGATCCTACTTATTTTTGTGAACAAATTACTTTCATGATTTCAAAACATTTAAACTATCTTTCAAGTATCACAAACAGAGATCCCACTTACTTTTATTAAAAAATTATTTTTAAAATTTCCAAACATTTACACTATCAATCAACTATCAGAACCAGAGATCCTACTTATTTTTGTGAACAAATTATTTTCATGATTTCAAAACATTTAAACTATCTTTCAAGTATCAGAAACAGAGATCCTACTTATTTTTGTGAACAAATTACTTTCATGATTTCAAAACATTTAAACTATCTTTCAAGTATCACAAACAGAGATCCCACTTACTTTTATTAAAAAATTATTTTTAAAATTTCCAAACATTTACACTATCAATCAACTATTAGAAACAGAGATCCTACTTACTTTTCTTAAAAAATTATTTTTAAAATTTCAAAACATTTACACTAGCTATCAACTATCAGAAATAGAGATCCTACATATTTTTGTGAACAAATTATTTTCAAGATTTCAAAACATTTAAACTATCTTTCAAGTATCAGAAACAGAGATCCTACTTACTTTTTTTAAAAATATTTTTAAAATTTCGAAACATTTAAACTACCTATCAACTATCAGAAACAGAGATCCTACTTACTTTTCTTAAAAAATTGTTTTTAAAATTTCAAAACATTTAAACTATCAATCAACTATCAGAAACAGAGATCCTACTTATTTTTGTGAACAAATTATTTTCACGATTTCAAAACATTTAAACTATCTTTCAAGTATCACAAACAGAGATCCCACTTACTTTTATTAAAAAATTATTTTTAAAATTTCCAAACATTTACACTATCAATCAACTATCAGAACCAGAGATCCTACTTATTTTTGTGAACAAATTATTTTCACGATTTCAAAACATTTAAACTATCTTTCAACTATCACAAACAGAGGTCCCACTTACTTTTATTAAAAAATTGTTTTTAAAATTTCAAAACATTTAAACTATCAATCAACTATCAGAAACAGAGATCCTACTTATTTTTGTGAACAAATTATTTTCACGATTTCAAAACATTTAAACTATCTTTCAAGTATCACAAACAGAGATCCCACTTACTTTTATTAAAAAATTATTTTTAAAATTTCCAAACATTTACACTATCAATCAACTATCAGAAACAGAGATCCTACTTACTTTTCTTAAAAAATTATTTTTAAAATTTCAAAACATTTACACTAGCTATCAACTATCAGAAATAGAGATCCTACATATTTTTGTGAACAAATTATTTTCAAGATTTCAAAACATTTAAACTATCTTTCAAGTATCAGAAACAGAGATCCTACTTATTTTTGTGAACAAATTACTTTCATGATTTCAAAACATTTAAACTATCTTTCAAGTATCACAAACAGAGATCCCACTTACTTTTATTAAAAAATTATTTTTAAAATTTCAAAACATTTACACTATCAATCAACTATTAGAAACAGAGATCCTACTTACTTTTCTTAAAAAATTATTTTTAAAATTTCAAAACATTTACACTAGCTATCAACTATCAGAAATAGAGATCCTACATATTTTTGTGAACAAATTATTTTCAAGATTTCAAAACATTTAAACTATCTTTCAAGTATCAGAAACAGAGATCCTACTTACTTTTCTTTAAAAAATATTTTTAAAATTTCGAAACATTTAAACTACCTATCAACTATCAGAAACAGAGATCCTACTTACTTTTCTTAAAAAATTGTTTTTAAAATTTCAAAACATTTAAACTATCAATCAACTATCAGAAACAGAGATCCTACTTATTTTTGTGAACAAATTATTTTCACGATTTCAAAACATTTAAACTATCTTTCAAGTATCACAAACAGAGATCCCACTTACTTTTATTAAAAAATTATTTTTAAAATTTCCAAACATTTACACTATCAATCAACTATCAGAAACAGAGATCCTACTTACTTTTCTTAAAAAATTATTTTTAAAATTTCAAAACATTTACACTAGCTATCAACTATCAGAAATAGAGATCCTACATATTTTTGTGAACAAATTATTTTCAAGATTTCAAAACATTTAAACTATCTTTCAAGTATCACAAACAGAGATCCTACTTATTTTTGTGAACAAATTACTTTCATGATTTCAAAACATTTAAACTATCTTTCAAGTATCACAAACAGAGATCCCACTTACTTTTATTAAAAAATTATTTTTAAAATTTCCAAACATTTACACTATCAATCAACTATCAGAACCAGAGATCCTACTTATTTTTGTGAACAAATTATTTTCATGATTTCAAAACATTTAAACTATCTTTCAAGTATCAGAAACAGAGATCCTACTTATTTTTGTGAACAAATTACTTTCATGATTTCAAAACATTTAAACTATCTTTCAAGTATCACAAACAGAGATCCCACTTACTTTTATTAAAAAATTATTTTTAAAATTTCCAAACATTTACACTATCAATCAACTATTAGAAACAGAGATCCTACTTACTTTTCTTAAAAAATTATTTTTAAAATTTCAAAACATTTACACTAGCTATCAACTATCAGAAATAGAGATCCTACATATTTTTGTGAACAAATTATTTTCAAGATTTCAAAACATTTAAACTATCTTTCAAGTATCAGAAACAGAGATCCTACTTACTTTTCTTTAAAAATTATTTTTAAAATTTCGAAACATTTAAACTACCTATCAACTATCAAAAACAGAGATCCTACTTACTTTTCTTAAAAAATTATTTTTAAAATTTCAAAACATTTAAACTATCAATCAACTATCAGAAACAGAGATCCTACTTATTTTTGTGAACAAATTATTTTCACGATTTCAAAACATTTAAACTATCTTTCAAGTATCACAAACAGAGATCCCACTTACTTTTATTAAAAAATTATTTTTAAAATTTCCAAACATTTACACTATCAATCAACTATCAGAACCAGAGATCCTACTTATTTTTGTGAACAAATTATTTTCACGATTTCAAAACATTTAAACTATCTTTCAACTATCACAAACAGAGGTCCCACTTACTTTTATTAAAAAATTGTTTTTAAAATTTCAAAACATTTAAACTATCAATCAACTATCAGAAACAGAGATCCTACTTATTTTTGTGAACAAATTATTTTCACGATTTCAAAACATTTAAACTATCTTTCAAGTATCACAAACAGAGATCCCACTTACTTTTATTAAAAAATTATTTTTAAAATTTCCAAACATTTACACTATCAATCAACTATCAGAAACAGAGATCCTACTTACTTTTCTTAAAAAATTATTTTTAAAATTTCAAAACATTTACACTAGCTATCAACTATCAGAAATAGAGATCCTACATATTTTTGTGAACAAAGTATTTTCAAGATTTCAAAACATTTAAACTATCTTTCAAGTATCAGAAACAGAGATCCTACTTATTTTTGTGAACAAATTACTTTCATGATTTCAAAACATTTAAACTATCTTTCAAGTATCACAAACAGAGATCCCACTTACTTTTATTAAAAAATTGTTTTTAAAATTTCAAAACATTTAAACTATCAATCAACTATCAGAAACAGAGATCCTACTTATTTTTGTGAACAAATTATTTTCAAGATTTCAAAACATTTAAACTATCTTTCAAGTATCAGAAACAGAGATCCTACTTACTTTTCTTAAAAAATTATTTTTAAAATTTCTAAACATTTACACTATCAATCAACTATCAGAAACAGAGATCCTACTTACTTTTCTTAAAAAATTATTTTTAAAATTTCAAAACATTTACACTAGCTATCAACTATCAGAAATAGAGATCCTACATATTTTTGTGAACAAATTATTTTCAAGATTTCAAAACATTTAAACTATCTTTCAAGTATCAGAAACAGAGATCCTACTTACTTTTCTTTAAAAAATATTTTTAAAATTTCGAAACATTTAAACTACCTATCAACTATCAGAAACAGAGATCCTACTAACTTTTCTTAAAAAATTATTTTTAAAATTTCAAAACATTTAAACTATCAATCAACTATCAGAAACAGAGATCCTACTTATTTTTGTGAACAAATTATTTTCAAGATTTCAAAACATTTAAACTATCTTTCAAGTATCAGAAACAGAGATCCTACTTACTTTTCTTTAAAAAATATTTTTAAAATTTCGAAACATTTAAACTACCTATCAACTATCAGAAACAGAGATCCTACTTACTTTTCTTAAAAAATTGTTTTTAAAATTTCAAAACATTTAAACTATCAATCAACTATCAGAAACAGAGATCCTACTTATTTTTGTGAACAAATTATTTTCATGATTTCAAAACATTTAAACTATCTTTCAAGTATCACAAACAGAGATCCCACTTACTTTTATTAAAAAATTATTTTTAATATTTCCAAACATTTACACTATCAATCAACTATCAGAACCAGAGATCCTACTTATTTTTGTGAACAAATTATTTTCACGATTTCAAAACATTTAAACTATCTTTCAACTATCACAAACAGAGGTCCCACTTACTTTTATTAAAAAATTGTTTTTAAAATTTCAAAACATTTAAACTATCAATCAACTATCAGAAACAGAGATCCTACTTATTTTTGTGAACAAATTATTTTCACGATTTCAAAACATTTAAACTATCTTTCAAGTATCACAAACAGAGATCCCACTTACTTTTATTAAAAAATTATTTTTAAAATTTCCAAACATTTACACTATCAATCAACTATCAGAAACAGAGATCCTACTTACTTTTCTTAAAAAATTATTTTTAAAATTTCAAAACATTTACACTATCTATCAACTATCAGAAACAGAGATCCTACTTATTTTTGTGAACAAATTATTTTCAAGATTTCAAAACATTTAAACTATCTTTCAAGTATCAGAAACAGAGATCCTACTTACTTTTCTTTAAAAAATATTTTTAAATTTTCGAAACATTTAAACTACCTATCAACTATCAGAAACAGAGATCCTACTTACTTTTCTTAAAAAATTGTTTTTAAAATTTCAAAACATTTAAACTATCAATCAACTATCAGAAACAGAGATCCTACTTATTTTTGTGAACAAATTATTTTCAAGATTTCAAAACATTTAAACTATCTTTCAAGTATCAGAAACAGAGATCCTACTTACTTTTCTTTAAAAAATATTTTTAAAATTTCGAAACATTTAAACTACCTATCAACTATCAGAAACAGAGATCCTACCTTCTTTTCTTAAAAAATTGTTTTTAAAATTTCAAAACATTTAAACTATCAATCAACTATCAGAAACAGAGATCCTACTTATTTTTGTGAACAAATTATTTTCATGATTTCAAAACATTTAAACTATCTTTCAAGTATCACAAACAGAGATCCCACTTACTTTTATTAAAAAATTATTTTTAAAATTTCCAAACATTTACACTATCAATCAACTATCAGAACCAGAGATCCTACTTATTTTTGGGAACAAATTATTTTCACGATTTCAAAACATTTAAACTATCTTTCAACTATCACAAACAGAGGTCCCACTTACTTTTATTAAAAAATTGTTTTTAAAATTTCAAAACATTTAAACTATCAATCAACTATCAGAAACAGAGATCCTACTTATTTTTGTGAACAAATTATTTTCATGATTTCAAAACATTTAAACTATCTTTCAAGTATCAGAAACAGAGATCCTACTTATTTTTGTGAACAAATTACTTTCATGATTTCAAAACATTTAAACTATCTTTCAAGTATCACAAACAGAGATCCCACTTACTTTTATTAAAAAATTATTTTTAAAATTTCCAAACATTTACACTATCAATCAACTATCAGAACCAGAGATCCTACTTATTTTTGTGAACAAATTATTTTCATGATTTCAAAACATTTAAACTATCTTTCAAGTATCAGAAACAGAGATCCTACTTATTTTTGTGAACAAATTACTTTCATGATTTCAAAACATTTAAACTATCTTTCAAGTATCACAAACAGAGATCCCACTTACTTTTATTAAAAAATTATTTTTAAAATTTCCAAACATTTACACTATCAATCAACTATTAGAAACAGAGATCCTACTTACTTTTCTTAAAAAATTATTTTTAAAATTTCAAAACATTTACACTAGCTATCAACTATCAGAAATAGAGATCCTACATATTTTTGTGAACAAATTATTTTCAAGATTTCAAAACATTTAAACTATCTTTCAAGTATCAGAAACAGAGATCCTACTTACTTTTCTTTAAAAAATATTTTTAAAATTTCGAAACATTTAAACTACCTATCAACTATCAGAAACAGAGATCCTACTTACTTTTCTTAAAAAATTGTTTTTAAAATTTCAAAACATTTAAACTATCAATCAACTATCAGAAACAGAGATCCTACTTATTTTTGTGAACAAATTATTTTCACGATTTCAAAACATTTAAACTATCTTTCAAGTATCACAAACAGAGATCCCACTTACTTTTATTAAAAAATTATTTTTAAAATTTCCAAACATTTACACTATCAATCAACTATCAGAACCAGAGATCCTACTTATTTTTGTGAACAAATTATTTTCACGATTTCAAAACATTTAAACTATCTTTCAACTATCACAAACAGAGGTCCCACTTACTTTTATTAAAAAATTGTTTTTAAAATTTCAAAACATTTAAACTATCAATCAACTATCAGAAACAGAGATCCTACTTATTTTTGTGAACAAATTATTTTCACGATTTCAAAACATTTAAACTATCTTTCAAGTATCACAAACAGAGATCCCACTTACTTTTATTAAAAAATTATTTTTAAAATTTCCAAACATTTACACTATCAATCAACTATCAGAAACAGAGATCCTACTTACTTTTCTTAAAAAATTATTTTTAAAATTTCAAAACATTTACACTAGCTATCAACTATCAGAAATAGAGATCCTACATATTTTTGTGAACAAATTATTTTCAAGATTTCAAAACATTTAAACTATCTTTCAAGTATCAGAAACAGAGATCCTACTTATTTTTGTGAACAAATTACTTTCATGATTTCAAAACATTTAAACTATCTTTCAAGTATCACAAACAGAGATCCCACTTACTTTTATTAAAAAATTATTTTTAAAATTTCCAAACATTTACACTATCAATCAACTATCAGAACCAGAGATCCTACTTATTTTTGTGAACAAATTATTTTCATGATTTCAAAACATTTAAACTATCTTTCAAGTATCAGAAACAGAGATCCTACTTATTTTTGTGAACAAATTATTTTCATGATTTCAAAACATTTAAACTATCTTTCAAGTATCAGAAACAGAGATCCTACTTACTTTTCTTAAAAAATTATTTTTAAAATTTCAAAACATTTACACTATCAATCAACTATCAGAAACAGAGATCCTACTTACTTTTCTTAAAAAATTATTTTTAAAATTTCAAAACATTTACACTAGCTATCAACTATCAGAAATAGAGATCCTACATATTTTTGTGAACAAATTATTTTCAAGATTTCAAAACATTTAAACTATCTTTCAAGTATCAAAAACAGAGATCCTACTTACTTTTCTTTAAAAAATATTTTTAAAATTTCGAAACATTTAAACTACCTATCAACTATCAGAAACAGAGATCCTACTTACTTTTCTTAAAAAATTGTTTTTAAAATTTCAAAACATTTAAACTATCAATCAACTATCAGAAACAGAGATCCTACTTATTTTTGTGAACAAATTATTTTCACGATTTCAAAACATTTAAACTATCTTTCAAGTATCAGAAACAGAGATCCTACTTACTTTTATTAAAAAATTATTTTTAAAATTTCAAAACATTTACACTATCAATCAACTATCAGAAACAGAGATCCTACTTATTTTTGTGAACAAATTATTTTCACGATTTCAAAACATTTAAACTATCTTTCAACTATCACAAACAGAGGTCCCACTTACTTTTATTAAAAAATTGTTTTTAAAATTTCAAAACATTTAAACTATCAATCAACTATCAGAAACAGAGATCCTACTTATTTTTGTGAACAAATTATTTTCACGATTTCAAAACATTTAAACTATCTTTCAAGTATCACAAACAGAGATCCCACTTACTTTTATTAAAAAATTATTTTTAAAATTTCCAAACATTTACACTATCAATCAACTATCAGAAACAGAGATCCTACTTACTTTTCTTAAAAAATTATTTTTAAAATTTCAAAACATTTACACTAGCTATCAACTATCAGAAATAGAGATCCTACATATTTTTGTGAACAAATTATTTTCAAGATTTCAAAACATTTAAACTATCTTTCAAGTATCAGAAACAGAGATCCTACTTACTTTTCTTTAAAAAATATTTTTAAAATTTCGAAACATTTAAACTACCTATCAACTATCAGAAACAGAGATCCTACTAACTTTTCTTAAAAAATTGTTTTTAAAATTTCAAAACATTTAAACTATCAATCAACTATCAGAAACAGAGATCCTACTTATTTTTGTGAACAAATTATTTTCAAGATTTCAAAACATTTAAACTATCTTTCAAGTATCAGAAACAGAGATCCTACTTACTTTTCTTTAAAAAATATTTTTAAAATTTCGAAACATTTAAACTACCTATCAACTATCAGAAACAGAGATCCTACTTACTTTTCTTAAAAAATTGTTTTTAAAATTTCAAAACATTTAAACTATCAATCAACTATCAGAAACAGAGATCCTACTTATTTTTGTGAACAAATTATTTTCATGATTTCAAAACATTTAAACTATCTTTCAAGTATCAGAAACAGAGATCCTACTTACTTTTCTTAAAAAATTATTTTTAATATTTCAAAACATTTACACTATCAATCAACTATCAGAAACAGAGATCCTACTTATTTTTGTGAACAAATTATTTTCATGATTTCAAAACATTTAAACTATCTTTCAACTATCACAAACAGAGGTCCCACTTACTTTTATTAAAAAATTGTTTTTAAAATTTCAAAACATTTAAACTATCAATCAACTATCAGAAACAGAGATCCTACTTATTTTTGTGAACAAATTATTTTCATGATTTCAAAACATTTAAACTATCTTTCAAGTATCAGAAACAGAGATCCTACTTACTTTTATTAAAAAATTATTTTTAAAATTTCAAAACATTTACACTATCAATCAACTATCAGAACCAGAGATCCTACTTATTTTTGTGAACAAATTATTTTCATGATTTCAAAACATTTAAACTATCTTTCAACTATCAGAAACAGAGATCCTACTTCCTTTAATTAAAAAATTGTTTTAAAATTTCAAAATATTTAAACTATCAATCAACTATCAGAAACAGAGATCCTACTTATTTTTGTGAACAAATTATTTTCATGATTTCAAAACATTTAAACTATCTTTCAAGTATCAGAAACAGAGATCCTACTTACTTTTATTAAAAAATTATTTTTAAAATTTCAAAACATTTACACTATCAATCAACTATCAGAAACAGAGATCCTACTTACTTTTCTTAAAAAATTATTTTTAAAATTTCAAAACATTTACACTAGCTATCAACTATCAGAAATAGAGATCCTACATATTTTTGTGAACAAATTATTTTCAAGATTTCAAAACATTTAAACTATCTTTCAAGTATCAGAAACAGAGATCCTACTTACTTTTATTAAAAAATATTTTTAAAATTTCAAAACATTTAAACTATCTATCAACTATCAGAAACAGAGATCCTACTTACTTTTCTTAAAAAATTGTTTTTAAAATTTCAAAACATTTAAACTATCAATCAACTATCAGAAACAGAGATCCTACTTATTTTTGTGAACAAATTATTTTCAAGATTTCAAAACATTTAAACTATCTTTCAAGTATCAGAAACAGAGATCCTACTTACTTTTCTTAAAAAAATATTTTTAAAATTTCTAAACATTTAAACTATCTATCAACTATCAGAAACAGAGATCCTACTTACTTTTCTTAAAAAATTATTTTTAAAATTTCAAAACATTTAAACTATCAATCAACTATCAGAAACAGAGATCCTACTTATTTTTGTGAACAAATTATTTTCATGATTTCAAAACATTTAAACTATCTTTCAAGTATCAGAAACAGAGATCCTACTTACTTTTCTTAAAAAATTATTTTTAAAATTTCAAAACATTTACACTATCAATCAACTATCAGAACCAGAGATCCTACTTATTTTTGTGAACAAATTATTTTCATGATTTCAAAACATTTAAACTATCTTTCAACTATCAGAAACAGAGATCCTACTTACTTTTATTAAAAAATTGTTTTTAAAATTTCAAAACATTAAACTATCAATCAACTATCAGAAACAGAGATCCTACTTATTTTTGTGAACAAATTATTTTCACGATTCAAAACATTTAAACTATCTTTCAAGTATCACAAACAGAGATCCCACTTACTTTTATTAAAAAATTATTTTTAAAAATTTCCAAACATTTACACTATCATCAAATACTATCAGAAACAGAGATCCTACTTACTTTTTTTAAAAAATTATTTTTAAAATTTCAAAACATTTACACTAGCTATCAACTATCAGAAATAGAGATCCTACATATTTTTGTGAACAAATTATTTTCAAGATTTCAAAACATTTAAACTATCTTTCAAGTATCAGAAACAGAGATCCTACTTATTTTGTGAACAAATTACTTTCATGATTTCAAAACATTTAAACTATCTTTCAAGTATCACAAACAGGATCCCACTTACTTTTATTAAAAAATTATTTTAAAATTTTCCAAACATTTACACTATCAATCAACTATCAGAAACAGAGATCCTACTTATTTTTGTGAACAAATTATTTTCATGATTTCAAAAAACATTTAAAAATATCTTTCAAGTATCAGCCTAAAACAGAGATCCCCCCACACCTACTTATTTTTGTGAACAAATGACTTTCATGATTTCAAAACATTTACTATCTCTTTCAAGTATCACAAACGAGATCCCACTTAGTTTTTTATTAAAAAATATTTTTAAAAATTTCAACATTTTACACTATCAATCAACTATTAGAAACAGAGATCCTACTTACTTTTCTTAAAAATTATTTTTAAAATTTCAAACATGTTACACGAGCTATCGACTACAAGAAATAGAGATCCTACATATTTTGTGACAAATTATTTTCAAGATTTCAAAACATTTAAACTATCTTTCAAGTATCAGAAACAGAGATCCTACTTACTTTTCTTAAAAAATATTTTTAAAATTCGAAACATTTTTAAACTACCTATCAACTATCAGAAACGAGATCCTACTTACTTTTCCTTAAAAAAAATTGTTTGAAAATTTCAAAACATTTAAAAACTATCAATCAACTATCAAAAACAGAGATCCTACTTATTTTTTGTGAACAAATTATTTTCACGATTTCAAAACATGTAAACTATCTTTCAACTATCACAAACAGAGGTCCCACTTACTTTTATTAAAAAATTGTTTTTAAAAATTTCAAAACATTTAAACTATCAATCAACTATCAGAAACAGAGATCCTACTTATTTTTGTGAACAAATTATTTTCACGATTTCAAAAACATTTAAAACTATCTTTCAAGTATCACAACAGAGATCCCACTTACTTGGTAAGTAATAAAAATTATTTTTAAAATTTCCAAACATTTACACTATCAATCAACTATCAGAAACAGAGATCCTACTTACTTTTCTAAAAAAGTATTTTTAAAATTTCTAAACATTTACACTAGCTATCAACTATTAGAAATAGAGATCCTACATATTTTTTGTGAAGCAAATTATTTTCAAGATTTCAAAACATTTAACTATCTTTCAAGTATCAGAAACAAGATCCTACTTATTTTGTGAACAAATTACTTTCATGATTTCAAAAACATTTAAACTATCTTTCAAGTATCACAAACAGAGATCCCACTTACTTTTATTAAAAAATTATTTTTTAAAATTTCCAAACATTTACACTATCAATCAACTATCAGAACCAGAGATCCTAACTTATTTTTGTGAACAAATTATTATTTCAATGATTTCAAAACATTTAAACTATCTTTTCATCAAGTATCAGACAACAAGAGATTCCTACTTATTTTTGTGAAACAAATTACTTTCATGATTTTCAAAACATTTATTTAAAACTATCTTTCATCAAAGTATCACAAACAGAGATCCCACTTACTTTATTAAAAAATTATTTTTTAAAATTTCCAAAACATTTACACTATCAATCAACTATTAGGAAACACAGAGATCCTAACTTACTTTTCTTAAAAAAATTATTTTTTAAAATTTCAAAACATTTACACTAGCTATCAACTATCAGAAATAGAGATCCTACATATTTTTTGTGAACAAATTATTTTCAAGATTTCAAAACATTTAAACTATCTTTCAAGTATCAGAAACAGAGATCCTACTTACTTTCTTTAAAAAATATTTTAAAATTTCGAAACATTTAAACTACCTATCAACTATCAGAAACAGAGATCCTACTTACTTTTCTTAAAAAATTGTTTTAAAATTTCAACATTTTAAACTATCAATCAACTATCAGAAACAGAGACTACTTATTTTTGTGAACAAATTATTTTCACGATTTCAAAACATTTAAACTATCTTTCAAGTATCACAAACAGAGATCCCACTTACTTTATTAAAAAATTATTTTTAAAATTTCCAAACATTTACACTATCAATCAACTATCAGAACAGAGATCCTACTTATTTTGTGAACAAATTATTTTCACGATTTCAAAACATTTAAACTATCTTTCAACTATCACAAACAGAGGTCCCACTTACTTTATTAAAAAATTGTTTTTAAAATTTCAAAACATTTAAACTATCAATCAACTATCAGAAACAGAGGATCCTACTTATTTTTAGTGAAACAAATTATTTTCACGATTTCAAACATTTTTAAACTATCTTTCAAGTATCACAACAGAGATCCCACTTACTTTTATTAAAAAATTATTTTTAAAATTTCCAAACATTTACACTATCAATCAACTATCAGAAACAGAGATCCTACTTACTTTTCTTAAAAAATTATTTTTAAAATTTCAAAACATTTACACTAGCTATCAACTATCAGAAATAGAGATCCTACATATTTTGTGAACAAATTATTTTCAAGATTTCAAAACATTTAAACTATTTCAAGTATCAGAAACAGAGATCCTACTTATTTTTGTGAACAAATTACTTTCATGATTTCAAAAATTTAAACTATCTTCAAGTATCACAAACAGAGATCCCACTTACTTTTTTTAAAAAATTATTTTTAAAATTTCCAAACATTACACTATCAATCAACTATCAGAAACAGAGATCTACTTATTTTTGTGAACAAATTATTTTCATGATTTCAAAACATTTAAACTATCTTTCAAGTATCAGAAACAGAGATCCTACTTATTTTTGTGAACAAATTATTTTCATGATTTCAAAACATTTAAACTATCTTTCAAGTATCACAAACAGAGATCCCACTTACTTTTATTAAAAAATTATTTTAAAAATTTCAAACATTTAAACTATCTATCAACTATCAGAAACAGAGATCCTACTTACTTTTCTTAAAAAATTATTTTTAAATTTCAAAACATTTACACTATCAATCAACTATCAGAAACAGAGATCCTACTTATTTTTGTGAACAAATTATTTTCAAGATTTCAAAACATTTAAACTATCTTTCAAGTATCAGAAACAGAGATCCTCTTACTTTTCTTTAAAAATTATTTTTAAAATTTCCAAACATTTAAACTACCTATCAACTATCAGAAACAGAGATCCTACTTACTTTTCTTAAAAAATTGTTTTTAAAATTTCAAAACATTTAAACTATCAATCAACTATCAGAAACAGGAGATTCCCTACTTATTTTTGTGAAACAAAATTATTGTTCACGATTTCAAAACATTTTTTTAAAACTATCTTTCAAAGTATTCACAAACAGAGATTTCCCCACTTACTTTTATTTGAACAAATTATTTTCTTAAAAGATTTCCAAACATTTACACTATCAATCAACTATTCAGAAACCCAGAGATCCTACTTATTTTTTGTGAACAAATTATTTTCACGATCGGATTTCAAAAACATTTTAATAACTATCTTCAACTATCACAACAGAGGTCCCTACTTACTTTTATTAAAAAATTATTTTTAAAATTTCAAAACATTTACACTATCAATCAACTATCAGAAACAGAGATCCTACTTATTTTTGTGAACAAATTATTTTCACGATTTCAAAACATTTAAACTATCTTTCAAGTATCACAAACAGAGATCCACTTACTTTTATTAAAAAATTATTTTTAAAATTTCCAAACATTTACACTATCAATCAACTATCAGAAACAGAGATCCTACTTACTTTCTTAAAAAATATTTTTAAAATTTCAAAACATTTACACTAGCTATCAACTATCAGAAATAGAGATCCTACTATTTTTGTGAACAAATTATTTTCATGATTTCAAAACATTTAAACTATCTTTCAAGTATCAGAAACAAAGATCCTACTTACTTTTCTTAAAAAATTATTTTTAAAATTTCAAAACATTTAAACTATCAATCAACTATCAGAAACAGAAATCCTACTTACTTTCTTAAAAAATTGTTTTTAAAATTTCAAACATTTAAACTATCAATCAACTATCAGAAACAGAGATCCTACTTTTTTGTGAACAAATTATTTTCAAGATTTCAAAACATTTAAACTATCTTTCAAGTATCAGAAACAGAGATCCTACTTACTTTCTTAAAAAATATTTTTAAAATTTCAAACATTTAAAACCTATCAACTATCAGAAAAGAGATCCTACTTACTTTTCTTAAAAAATTGTTTTTAAAATTTCAAAACCATTTAAATATCAATCAACTATCAGAAACAGAGATCCTACTTATTTTGTGAACAAATTATTTTCATGATTTCAAAACATTTAAACTATCTTCAAGTATCACAAACAGAGATCCCACTTACTTTTATTAAAAAATATTTTTAAAATTTCCAAACATTTACACTATCAATCAACTATCAGAAACAGAGATCCTACTTATTTTTTGAACAAATTATTTTCACGATTTCAAAACATTTAAACTATCTTCACTATCACAAAACAGAGGTCCTACTTACTTTTATTAAAAAATTGTTTTTAAAATTCAAAACATTTAAACTATCAATCAACTATCAGAAACAGAGATCCTACTTATTTTTGTGAACAAATTATTTTCACGATTTCAAAACATTTAAACTATCTTTCAAGTATCACAAACAGAGATCCCACTTA
>JAAWWB010000653.1:0-42117 GCA_018804465.1 Populus tomentosa
CCTTCAAGCCGATATTATAGAGAATTCATATTCATCCATCACTCATATGTTACTTTCTATGCATGTTCATTTCCTTGTAATAACATACATACATATTTCATATATATTTTCAGAGTTAGTATCTCAATGTGTAGGCGTTCATATGACTCAATTCTTTTATATTCTTATTTACAGTATTCACGTGAAAGTCTATTGTTACTGTCCAATTTTCAACTGTCACTGTCCAGTTTTGAACTGTCACTGTCCAATTTCCAATTGTCACTGTCTAACTTTGAACTGTCACTGTCTAATTTCCAACTGTCACTGTCCACTTTCCAATTGTCACTGTCTAACTTGGAACTGTCACTGTCCAATTTTGAACTGTCACTATCCAATTTCCAATTGTCACTGTCTAACTTTGAACTGTCACTGTCCAATTTCCAATTGTCATTGTCTAACTTTGAACTGTAAATGTCCAATTTCCAATTGTCACTGTCTCACTTTGAACTGTCACTGTCCAACACTCATCAGGTTTTTAACTATATCTAAGGTTCTAAAACTCCATTTTAAGTGAGATTTATCTAGTTAGAAAGCTAAGACACGAGGCTACCAGTTCTCTGAGGAAGGAGAACCCAGTTCTGCCTCTAAGATGGTCAAAATTGCTCATCAACAAATCAGTCCTGCTACCCTACATAATTAGTCACGACTCAGTTTTTGTTGGTAACCAATAACTGGAGTTCTACATCTCCAAATTGAGTAAGACCAGTTTTCTTGGTTAGCTAACATTCAAATCTATAATTTTTATGAGGAGTCCAATCCTAATTCCCTCATCCCTCTATTCAAAATCTCACCAAAAGTCAGGAGACAAGTTTGTCCATAGTTGTCTCCCCCTCCCCTTCACACAATACTTTCATAAACTACATATCATACACATAAATTAGCTTAATCTCAACAATAAATATCTTTTCCCCAATTTATGTCTAAAAACCCTAACCTATGATTCAATATCAAAGCATCATTCCTTTATCGAAAAGAAAAATGATATATATATATATATATATATATATATATATTATTTTATTTTTTCTTAAATCATGTTTAGAATACCTTACCCGGTACAAATTAAGATCTTGATCTTCAACCAGTTGAAGATTTTCAACTCCCTCCTTTCTTTTCTTCTTGTTCAATTTCTTGGTAATCCCTTGCTCTCAAGTGTCTATCCCATCTATAAGCTCTAAATCTTGGATGGGTTCTCAAAATGTTAGTGTTTCTCTCTTGATTTCTCAAAAATGGGTATAAAACTCTGTATTCTCTCTCCTTATGGTTCCTCCCGATTTTGTTTTTGGTGAGCAGAGAGTGTTTATACTCTATATTTTCACTTATTTCCCTTAAGTGTATTATTATTATTATTATTATTATTATTATTATTATTATTTTCTCCAATTAAATCCAACCCTCAACAGTACCAGGTTCATTATGATATTTTCACCCGAAAATTCATATTAAAAAATTTCTGAATTCCTATATTTTTTTTTCTTGGGGTTTACAGGTATGACACGACTGACAGAGGAATCAGAGTTGATCCGCACTATGGTTTGGTTGAAATCAACTCAAAAGCTAGACTTCATAACATAAACGATGTCTTTGTTTTCGCAAAGCAATGTCAATAAGTTTATTACACATATACCCCTTCTTTTAGAAAGGATCGATTAAGAGTGGATTGGTTATCGTTTTAAAAACGAAACCTAGGGGTCGTGTCGAGCTTGTTCAGGATGAGAATGAACACATAAGTGTGCGAGATGAAGTCTTTCAAGTTAGTGAGTTGGTTGAACCATATCAAGTCGCTCCTTCGATTGACTTGGAAGAAAATTCAAATTTTCGTGTTTTTGATGATAGTCTTGTTGATGTTGACGCATAGGAGTTGAATGTTGTTTTGAGCTCTAGCAGATAACCAAATGTCGATGAAGATGATGATATCCATATTGAAGATTGTGATGAAGGTAATGACTATTCAATTGATGACAAAGAAGAAGAAAATTCGGACTAACTATCACAATGAAGCCCTGTGTAAAACATTTTTTTCATGTAATATATATTATGGATGATATATTTTATAGCTTGAAATATTTATTTTATAAGTTTATGTTTTGTTTAAGCAATGTTGTTATTGTTTTATGCGATGGATAGTTTAGCAATCAAAGTTATTACTTGAAATACCACTATCACCGGCGTCCATACCGACGGACAAACATCCGTCGGAATTTCACAGAGATTTGAAAAATAATTACTTGAAATGCCACTATCACCGACATCCATTCCGTCGGTATGTTGTCGGTGGGTCACTATTACCGACAACATCACCGAGGGAATGTACAAATTTCAAAGAGCGGTGCATTAAATGCATCTCTGACCGCGTTATTTTGCCAACGAAATTACTGACGGACCGCGAAAAATATGGAGGGTAATACAAAATGTTGGTGCGAAATTCAAAAATTACTGACAAATTTTTGAAACTTCACCGACGGAATAAATTAAAATACTATTATTTTTAATTTCCAACGGTGAAGCCGTCGGTAAAAACGAGCTATAAATCCATGTGACTGCCCCTTCAGTTCATTTTTTCATCTTCTCCATTCTTCACCTTTCAGTTTTGATTTTTTTCCTCTCATTTCTTCAAGACTTTTACCTGCAATCTTTAACTAGTTTTCTTCTGAATCATCATCAAATTAAAAGGTATGTGTTTCCTCTATTTCATTTTACGTTAAAGTTTTTTTTTTTTTGTTATGTTTTTTTTTTTGGTGTATTTTTATAATGTAGATAAAGTCTTGAAATAAACACATTATTAAGGTAAGCATATTTCATTCCTAAAGTTTTTATTATTTTTTTAAATTTATTCAATATATTTTATTGTTGTATTGGCACTATAATTGAATAATTTGTTGAATTGTAATTGTTAATGTTGAATTTACCTTAGAATAAGTAATTGAATATGTTAGAATAATTAGTAATTTTACTACATTATTGCATGATTTGTGTTTAATTATTTGTATTAATTTTAATTGTTAGTCTAGAGTTTTTTTGAATTTAATGAATATTTTTTATTGTTTGTATTTATATAATGATTGAATATGTTGTTAATGTTGAATTTACCTTGTAATTAGTATGAATGCTATATGTATAGATGTTATGTTATATACAATATTAGTATAGATGGAGTCAATTGGTTGTGGCTTTTGTCAATATTTGCAAGTTTGTGGATTTGGGTAGTATCTAGTACAGGGGAGGTGCTGTTGAATTTTTTTTAACATTCAAATTTAATTATATAATTATTCGTATACAATTGTGTAGATGTGTAGAACGAAAACCACAGCTCGTCGCTCACGTATGGTCGTAGCTAGTTCTTCTAGCAGCGAGGATGATGTATCCTTAGGTGCCTCTCAAGAAGAGGCACCTATGCCACTTGCGCTGTCAACCGATGCTGCCTCTTCCAGCGCGGGTTCACAGCGCAGAGGTGGCGTGCCTTCGCAGCGGAATCAATTCACCCGCAAGTACGAGGCACAGTGGAAGGATGACCTTTCAATGTAAGTTTGTTAAGGTTTTAGTTTTTTTTTTTTTTATGAACAACTAATCAATATTTCATTAATTTAAGTTCACAAACATTGAGGTTGCCTGAGTAATATCATCGACGTTTAAATCGTCGATGGAGATTCCATTATTTCAATGGAGTCAGTATCCAGACATCTTGAATGGATACCTCAAATCGATGCATGGTTTAACAGATTTGAAGTTGGAGTTAATTTCTAATTTCCAGCTTATTTCTAATAATTTATTAAAATAATTGTACATAAATTATTATTTTTATTTATCTAATTATTTATACACAACACAAATTCACCTGGGACAGGGCACATGACAAAGTTGTGAGGGGGGTGTGGGAAAATCACACGGCAACTAGGTAACATCGAAAATAATACAAGAATTTTTTAGAAAAAAATTTATGTTTCAACGTCTAATTTCTCGCAATGGAAGTAGGTTGCGTGATTTTTGGTATGAATCATAAAAAAGGCAAAAAAAACTGCGAGAGATAGGGGTCTCCAAGGCTGGAACGACGTGGTGATTTAGAGGGATTTCAAACCGATATACATCCCGGAAGATATATGGCCGCGCTATCTTGAGCATGTAACGTCTAAGCAGTTCACACGACACTCATAGTCCGGTGCTGGCAACCGAAATCGGCCAATTCATGGCTCGGTGACAACGCACACCGGCGGCTCCGTTCTGTTTGCTGCACATGCAAAACAGATGGTAAGATTAATTTAAATGAAATATATCATTAAATTAATTTGTTGTTAATTAATCTTTTTTCATTATAGGCTACGTCTCTTGGACATGAGTCGAGCTCAATGGAGCTATTTGTGGATACGCACGTGCGGACTCAAGACCGTCAAAAGGGGGCGTAACAGTTCATTGACAATCGTGCTCAACACTTCATGGTATGTTTGTTCAACCATTTTATTTTGTAAGTTATTATTTTTATTGAATTGAATATGATGATTAGTTTTTTTTATTTTCAGGAGACCTATAATAGCCGGTTGAGAGAGAGATATGGGGACAATCCTTTGACCCATCCGGAACTTGATTCGGATTTGTGGTTAGAGGTTGGATCGTCTGGTGGACCCAATAAAAATTAGGTTTACTGGCTCTCCAACACTACGGCCGAGAACTTGCGGGCGGCCCGTAGTGTTTCAACCGTTGGAAGCTCCCAATCAGTATCGAGCACCCAATCTAAGGAGTTCGTGGCCTTGCAGCAACACACGGCTTAGCTCACCGAAAAATACGACCACCGATCAGCGGAGTATGCACAACATAAAGCGAATCATGAACAGCTTCGCGAAATGGTCATGAACATGGCATCACAGAGTGGTGATACATGTGCACCTCATCCTTTTTTGCCGTATAACCACCAGCCTCCTCCTCCTCCTCTTCCAGCTCCACCTTTATATTAATTTGTAATAAATATTATTTACCTTTAATAGTTCATTTAATATTATTTTTTTGAAACACATTCAGTTTGTAATGAATATTATTTAACTTTATTTTTTTGTTTTTGATGTTTAATAAAAAATTTATTTGCATAATTGGTTTTTATTACCATTCATTTATATAATTTTATATTACGTATTCTAAATAATTTTTAAAAAATATATTTAAAAATAATCACAGAGGGTTTTACCGACGGAATATATCCGTCGGCATTTGACAATAGCTGCCACAGTCACCGATGAATTTACCGATGAATATATTCGGTCGGTATTTCACACTCACCAAAAACTTTACCGACAAATTTAATCCATTGGTATTTGACAGTACCTGCCATAATGACCGACGAATGTATAGACGGATATCTTCGGTCGGTATTTCAAACACTCACGATATGTCACACCATCACCGACGAGATAATCTGTCGGTATATTTCAAGCGGGAAACCTTTTTTTTACACGCAATTTCCATCTGTAAAACCATTGGCAAATGTTTTTTATGTTGCTGACCGATATAACAACGAACAATGGTATTACCGACAAACAGAAAGTCGACAGACGTATTCAGTCAGTGAGGATGTCGGTAAATAAATTACCGATAAACTCTTAATCATATACCGACAGAATATTGCCATCAGTAAAACTGTGAAATCTTGTAGTGTCTCTTTTCAGCCTTGCTTCGTGTTTCCATATTTTTCTCTTGTATTGCCCTCTCTATTATTTCTCCTCTTCTCTTCCTCACAATCTCCCCTCTCTATTTTTTCTCTGCCTACTCTGTCTTGTCTCCTTTTCTTCTTTTTTTTCCACGGTCATTGTTTTTCTCTGGCTTTTATAGGCTAGAGAATGCCCTGCAGTGGTAATGATTGGCTTCTAATCCACAAGCAAAGTGATTACAGCCTTAAAGCATGCTCCATAATAGACGCCATTCAGCGCCTTTGCTATAGAAAACGCCTCAGCCTTTACTGCTGAAAACGGCTACATGGAAGAGACAATGAATAGTGTCCAAGAAATGGCGCCGTTTCAAAATTCAAATAGATACTTCTGATTTGGTCATTGAATTTTTTGCAATTTTGTAATCAAGCTCCCTGGAAAAATTGTAATTGGATCCCTTAATTTTAACGCCTTTTCTGATTTGGTCCTTGGTTTTGAATTGTTTCAATTAAGTCCGTAATTGGCCATCAAACTTTAATAATTATGCAATTAAGCCCTTGATTTGACCAAATCAACTCTTCAAAATTAAAATTGGACCCCAGAACTTTAATTTCTTCCAATAAAAGCGTAAATTGACTTAAAATTCAATTTTTCTTGCAATCAAACCCTCCATAAATTCAATTAAACCTTATATAAAATTTAATTGAGTCCATAAACATCAGATTTTGGACTTTTCTTCCTCAAAAATTGAATTTTCCTTGTTAACATGACTCTCATCAGTTGAAAATATACTGTCAAATTTCAATTCTTGTATTTTTGAACCTCCTCAACCAATTTCTAGCCATTTATGGGCATTCCAGCATCAATGTGATCAACATTCAACTTATTGGAGCATATTTCTCTAAAGAAATAACTAATCTCCATGAGTGCATCGCATATCCTCTTTGGCAACAAATCATGAAAAGCTAATGAAATGAGTGTTTGCATAAACAAGTGGCAGCCATGACTTTTCATTCCATACAATCCGCATTCCTTCATATTAACCAACCTTGATATTTTTGAGGCATGTCCATCGGGAAAACACAGACTTTTAAGTCATTTGTAGACTAGTAGTTGTGCATTTTTCTCTAACACGAAGCTTGCTCTGGGTTTTGCGACCCGTGACCCATCAAAAACCAACTCCATATTTTTACGGTTATAGAACAATGTTATATCCAATCTAGCATTGATGTTGTCCTTTGTCTTTCCCTTCACATTCATGATGGTGTTGAAAATGTTCTCAAACACATTCTTTTCTATGTATATGACGTCAAGGTTATGGCAGAGGAGAGTGGTCTTCCAATAAGGAAGCTTCCAAAAAATACTTTGATTTACCCAATTATGGGTCAAACCAAAACCAGGAAACTTCTGCTTACTTGATTGGAAACCAAACACAATGTCACCATACTATGATACAATATCATGCAATTCTTCACCAGAAAGACACGAGAGTGCAACATCCTTTTCAACTATGCTAACAAAGAAATCATTTATGTTCTTTCTGTACCTGTGATTCATTGGCAAGAAACAACGGTGGCAGTCAAAAAAAGCTTTACCTCCGTTAGTTAGCGTGAATGCCTCGTTATTTTCCATGCGGTATGGACATGCTAGTTTTTCATACATGCTCCAACCAGAAACCATTCCATTAGCTAGAAAATCATTGATAGTCCATATTAAAGTCGCCCTCATAACAAAATTGTGTGTCCTCGATATATCATAAGTCAAAGCTTTGGAGGACCACAACTGCACCAACTCATCAATCAACGGTTAAAAACAAACATCTATATTCTGGCTCGGACTGCTCGGACCTAGTATGACCATAGATAAAAACATGAACCCCGGCCTCATACACATCCCTAGTGGCAAATTATAAACCGTGAGTATGACCGGCCAACAAGAATAAGGAGCAGCAAATGACCCGAATGGGTTGAATCCCTATGTACACAACCCAACACGCACATTCCTTGATTTAACTGAAAAGTGAGGATGCACACTATTAAAGTGTTTTCATGCTTCACCGTCAGAAGGATGCACTGTCAGAAGGATGCACCATCACTCCATTAACCGCATTATGTGATTGGTGTTATGTCATGTGCTCAGCAGTCCTTGGTGACATGAATAACCTCTGTAATCTAGGTGTGATTGGGAAGTATCTAAGTTTTTTATATGCCACGAGAGTCTTTTCCATGCCAGTCCTAGGTTTGTAACGGGAATGCCTAAATTTCATGCACTCGGTTAGCTCAACATTTTCAAGGTAGTAAATCATGCAGAAGTTAGGGCACATGTCAATTTTCTGGTATCCTAAACCGAGGGGTTTCATTATAAACTTAGCAACATAGAAACTCTCTTTCAGCCTATTCCCTTCAGGTAAAATGCTTCTCGCCTATTTGATAATTTTGTCATAACCGGTCTCACTCAACCCGTGATCTGATTTGATGGTGAACACCTATGCTAAGGTCGATAATTTACTGTGGTTCGTGTAACCATCCTATAATGGTTCATCAGAATCTTTCAACGGATCAAAAAACCTTGCTGCATCTGCATTAGGTTCTTCTTCTATGATTGGACATTAACTGACATTACATTGATTCATTCTCATTACATCCATAACCATATTTTTGTAAGGATTGTTGTTGTCATTTACAACTCCATGCACGTTGCTAACACTAAAAGTTGACCCAACAACCCTTTCTATCATGCTCTCATTAGGAACAAATAGTTCTCCATGTGCATACCAACACAAGTAATCCTCTATGAGCCCTTTGGTTAGAAGATGCATCATTACAACATCTGGATGCAGATACTTTTTATTTTAACACTTCTTGCATGGACACTTAATACCGCCTCTAGTAAAATTTCTCGGAATAGATGTTGCAAAATTAATAAAACCCCGAACCCCATTACAATAATCCATCATCTGCAATCCTTGGGCTGAGTCTCAATACATCCATGAACGATCATCTATGACTTTTATCGAACCTCTATAAAGTTATGATGACAACATGTAATAATTAACTATGTTAAGTAAATAAATTTGCAAAAAAATTGGTTTAACTCAACATTATCCAACAAATTAAAAAAAAAAGACTTCTCTTAAATATTCAATATCAATTATTAACGTCCATACAAATTTATACATATAAATTTATAGAAATTATAACTTTGCAATACAATTGGTAAAAATTAAAACGGACCCGTTAAACAAACCATTATTTATTTCATCACAACACATCTAATTCGGTAATTCAATAAAATTTCAACAATTTACAAACAAATACAATTTTACAAAATCTAAAACAAACCATAACAACTACAAAATTATATATTCATACTACAAGTTTGTTTGAAAAATAACAATAAAACATGTACATGCACTAATAAAATACATATACTAAAAATAATAATAAAATTGACATTTAAATGTTAAAATTAAAAAGGATAGATTTACTTACAAAAATGATAAAATCCATAATAAATCAGAACACGGATGTTGTAACCACAAAAGTACAAGAAAGATGACTTGTGTTGAGAAGAAGGGGATATTTTTAGGGGGGTTGGTTGTTTGCAGTTTCGGATGGGAAAGAAGAAGGAGAAATAGGGGAGGAGAGGGTCGGCAGCATGGTGACATATTAGCTTTTACCGATGGACACATTCTGCGGTATATCCATTTGTAATCCGTCGGTAATTCTAACGGTGAATGGGTCACGTCACTATACGGAGATCCCAGTTTGAATATCTCGATCATTCCATTGGTAAAATCGCCTGCAAAAAACTTCCACATCATCAAATTGCTTTTTTATTTCAATATTCTATATATTCCATCTGTAATTCGGTCGATATCTACCAACAACATAATTCTGTCGGTATAGACTAACAGAAGTATAGACAGAATAGAATTCGTCAGTAATTATTACTGACAGAATTATTTCATTAGTAATTCTATTGGTTTTAGTCGAATTTCTGGTAGTGAGTGCAAATCGTGTTCTCTTAAAATTTGAAAAACAAATTGCTTAAAATGAAAAAAAAAATTATGTTTTCAGATCGTTTTGATGTGCTGATGTCAAAAATAATTTTAAAAAAATTATTTTGATTTATTTCTAAATGAAAAGTACTTTAAACCGCTACCGCTAACACAATTCCAAAGATATCCTAAAGTACAATAAATTCATCACTGAAGGAGATAATAGCACACAATTCCCAAATATCTATTACAATTATAGTGATCCATTCCACAAATCATAAATTCCCCAAAAGAATTTTCTATTACAATTATAATGATCCATTCCAATTTCCACATTTCAATCAATCCATCAAGAAACAAAGAATAAATCAGGAACATAAACCGCAAAACATAAAAATAGAATAAAACATTGAATAATTGAAGACCCCATCAAATGCTCTTAGACAGAAAGATAATGAAAAAGAACACATAACAGGACACTTGCCAAAAGAACCCAAAACATACACTTCTCAACAAAATGTTCACATTCTATACAACTTCTGTAAACAGCCCGTAATCCCAGGTTATCTAATGAAAATGTTCACATTCAGTACTTCACATTATTTGCAAATGGACTCCAGAAACAAGTATAGAAATAGAAAAAGATCAAAGTGAAAACCAGAAAGAAATTCACTATTTAATTCTCTATTTAATTTCCTATAAGAAATTCACCAGAATCACCTCCATTATTCACATATTAACTTTCTTGCAACTCTAATATTTCTATCAACAAAATCTAACAAAAACATAAAAAACTCGTGACCTGATAGCAAGCAATTCTTAAAATTCAGATAGAAAAGACAAAGCTTGGTAATAAATTCTTACCTTCTTCTCGCCAAGAATGTTCTGGAATCTGGATCTCGATAGCAAGCAAAACCAGCTGAGAGAGTGGAGACAATTAGATTCAGAGGCACTGCTGGTGAGTGGAGAGTGGAGAGGCGCTGCTGGTGAGTGGAGAGTGGTCTATACGAGTTGACCCGATTTTATGCGAGTTTGACTTGGTTTGACCGATTTTACTGGTTTTAGAGTTTTAAACCTGATTTTACATGTTTTACGCCTTTTGACTTGTAAGATCGTACGATTTTACGAGTTAAAACGTATTTTTAATAACCTTGGTCGGTTAGTTGTTTTTCATTTCAGCAGAAAACGTGAAATCGGACCGGTTTTCATGTTTTGTACGAGTTGACCTGATTTTATACGAGTTTGACCGGGTTTTACCGATTTTACTAGTTTTCGAGTTTTAAACCTGATTTTACACGTTTTATGACTTTTGACTTGTAAAATCGTGTCAAAACACATTTTTAATAACCTTGATCACCACCACCGGTAGATGTATTAATTTGGGAAAGAAAACTGCAAAGGTCAAATTCCAAAAGGAATTGGCCTTCACGATTTGCAGGACGAAGAATGGTTGTATTTCCAACATCCGCCATCGTGGCGCTGGTCTTATAACAAATGATGGAGATGAGTGTTGACTAGAATTTTGCTCCGTCAATTATTTAAATAAAAGTAAACTGGATTGGTCGTCATGATATGCCATGGATTGGAATGAATTTTTTTATTTTTATTAAAAAAATTATTGACATGTTGTGTTGATAGCATGTTTTAAAAAATATATAATAATAATTATAATTATAATTTATAACAATCAACTAGGATCAATAAGTTGTTCTTATTTAATTAAAAAGCAACATTAATAAATTAATTGAATTATATATATATATATATAAAAGAAATTAATTATAACAATTTGCACACAAAAAATACTTGTCAAAGGAAAAAAAATATAAAGATCAATTTCTAAATAATCCAATGTTGAAAGATATTGTTTTACAAAAATAAAAACAAAAAATATGACTCAAGTTGATCCGAATTGTGAAGTCCGGATAACTTCATAAATAAAAATCAAGAAAAATTACAATGTTGAATTCCTAACAATTTAAATGTAGAATGATTAAACTAGAAAAAAATCAATTAACAAAACGGACAAAAAAAAAACAACACACCTGGGCAAGTCCACTCAACCTCGTAAGCTAAATCATGCGAACATGATAACCTAAAAGAATGCAAAATAGAAAAAAGTATAAAGCTTAATTTCCAAACCAAGTAAGAGCTAATTTGCCATTGTGGTGGTTGTTTTTCAAAATATTTTCTACTTAAAAATATATCAAAATTATTTTTAAAAAATTTATTTTTAACATCAGTACAATAGAAAAATATTAAAATATTAAAAAGTTAATTTCAAACAAACACAAAATTCAAAGTTTGGGTTGTCGCATGTGTGTGGCGTCGCAACAAATATTCCGCTTCATCTTAAATGTATATCTATCTGGCAAATATGGAGAGACAAGAAAATCTAGTCTTTTATCAGTGGAAAATGAAATGGGAGTCGCCACCTAGTATTTTGATTACTAGGAACCCTAATTGATCTCAGAGATCGGGTACGGGGACTGGTTGCGTAAATATAAGGTATTAATACGCCCTATCTAAGGTAAGCTGCTTTGGTTTATTGTCTGATAAAATCTGAGGTCTTGTCGTGTTTCCTAGTTATTGGTATGATTTAAGAAAAGTCCTCCTTAGTAAGGAGATCCTTATCTTATTAGATAATTCTGACGTTAACAAAAGAATTTAATATCCAGAATACATCTTACGTATAAGGTCGTAACCCTAGATATTAAAAGAAAAAAAATAATTTTTTTGGAATTTTTGAAATATTGGCCTAGTTCTCAAGGTTTTAATAAACTGATTATTAAAGCCAAAATACATGCTAATACATATATTTTTTGAAATTTCCTTTCCTTTGTTGTATGAAAATATGATGTGATGACTTTTTTTTTCTTTATTTTGGAGAGACTAGGCCGCATGCATGAAAATAAAACATTTTTTATTTTATATTTGTTTGATGTCTTGACGAAAACCAGTTATTTTCATACCGAATTTGTATCTTTATAGTATAAAAATACAAACCGATATTGATCAAAATGCAATAACAAACTTGCAAAAAATCATAGATTTTTTAAATAATTCTATGAAAATTTTTTTTCGAACAAGCCAGACCCAGCCCAAAAGGAAACTAGGCCGAAATCAACCCAAAATAAATTGGGGTCTGGTTTCTACAGCGCTGGACTCAGCCCAGCCCATGCGGTTGGGCTGATGTTCCAGCCCGAAACAAACATGGACTAGTTATTGTGCATGAGCACAGTAACCAGTTAATTAATTAGCCGGTTACTGTGCACCTGCACAGTAAGCGGTTAATTATTTTCTTGCTTACAGAACATGCACAGTGCACGTTTTGCATGTAAGAAGATGAACAGTAAAAGGAGATAAGGGGAAGATGGCTGACCTGCGGTGGCTCTGAAGGCGATGCTGCTAGCGGTTGCTGACTGGAGAATGGCTTGGATGGTGATTAGCTTTTCTTCTCCTTGTTTTTTTCTTCTACTCTATTGTCCTCTGTTTCTGTTTTCTCCTTCTGTTTCTCACGGTGGTGTTGTCGACTGGGAGAACAGTGGCATCTGGCGGTGGTGGTGATGGCAGAGCGACGATGGCTCTTCCCTGCGATGGCGGGCAGTGTTTTGCTGTTGTTTTTCCCGTCTGTACCATGGCGCAGGTTTCTGCCCTTTTCTTTGATGGTGTTGCAGCGGGGGAAGAAGATGGTGAGCTAAGGAAAAATGACAATGGCGATGGCAGTGCTAGTGTGTTTTGTGCTGGAGAATGGCAGCGGTTCGTAGTTAGGGAGAAAAAAACGATGGCCACCAATGGGTGCTCTTCCCCCTGTTTCAAGCTTCCTTACGTTCTCTGTGTTTTTACCTCTCTTTTTTTTTTTCTATCATTTCCTTTCCTTTCTTTTCTCTCCGTTCTTTCTTCTCCTTCAAAACTTCCCCTTTTTTATCGTTCCTCTCTGTTTCGAAACTTCCTCTTCCTCCCTCCCTTTGTTGGTGTTGGGCACAATATTTATAGGGCAAAGGGAGTGGGGGCGTCCTATTGCCGCCCTATTGCTGCACATAGGGAGCAGGGCTTTACTGCCCTGCCACGGTGCCGGGTTAGTTGGGCAGTGGGCGTGGCTGGCAGGGCGCAGCTCCCCCGGTTTCTCATCATGAGGGGTCGTGGGGCTTCGGGTTCTGGCAGAGCATGCGGCAGGGAGTAAAGAAGAAAAAAAAACAAAAGCTTCTATCTTCCCCTGCTGCACGTCCAGGGGAAGAAGAAAGAGGAACAATGTCGCTCAAAACGACATTGTTCTGTTCTTCTTCTTTTTCTTCTTCTTCTTCTTATTATTTTTTTATTATTATTTTATGATTTTTTGTGTGGGAACCCAAAAATAAATTACAACATGGGAAAACAACATTTTGTTTGCAATGTCAAACGCCCTCTAAGAGTGTAGGACTAGAAAAACGACTCTTTTAAAAATGAGCCAAAAAAAACTTGAGTCAACCCTGAGCAACCCACTAAACATGAGACTGGGTTAGTCTCATATAAAGAAAATTAAAGAAAAATAATGAAACCTAATTTTCAACAAATTCAACACCAAATAATAAAATCAAAAAAGAAAATTAGTTTACAAAAAAGATCTAAAAAAAACATTGATGTCAACTTGGGTTAATCTTTCAAATCCTTAAAAAATTATAAAGTCAAATTTCAAATTAATTCAATATTAAAGGATAAAATTAAAAAAAAAATCAATTTTAAAAAAAAATCCCAAAGCAAAAAAATAACACTCAAAATAATGACTAAATTTGAGGGAAATATGAAAGGACCAAATAAGAAAAATAAATTACCAAGACCAATAGTAAATCAAATAAATATCAAAGGACCAAATAAGAAGTAAAAAAAAATGAGGGACTAAAATGTAAAAAATCCTATAGAACAAAAAACAGAGAGAAGAATCACACATACACTGGAACACTTGGCCCTTTTAATTGTTTTGTTAATTTAAAGAATTGTTACTGTTACAAGCTGTAGCTTTTCAAAAACTGGAAGGAAAAAAAAAACAACAGAAGAAAACATAATAACAAAAAGTTTGAATGGCTAAATCTATTCTTATATAATATGATATTTTTAAAATTTATTATTATATTCCAGGCCAATTTTAAATTTGAATATATGTTAAGTTTTTAAGTTGGGTGCTTCTCACTTATAAATCACGTGGTTAATTCTAATAGATTTTTCTCAAAACCTCGTCATAACAATAGATTAGAAACTTAACTTCTATTTAAAGATAAAATAAATTCAATTAGAAATATAAAAATAAATTTACAAGTAACTCATTATATCAAAATATATTAGCCTTTATGCTTTAACACCACGGCACAAACAGATTGATTAATAGTCAGCAGTGATAAGATGGCTAGCTAGTGTAAGTGTGATCTGACTTATCTTGATCGGATTTCAAACATTTTAAGCCATTTGAGATTCGAACTAATTTAAAAATATCCTCGCTTATATCAAGTTAAGAAAAAATGCTAAATATTAAAAATAAATCCCAGAAAATCATATGCTATTATATGATACAATGATGATAATCGAAGGTCACATATTTTATATTTAACCTTATTCTAGTACTGTAATATTAACAATCATAAGTCTTTTTCTTTTCAAATAGTATATCGTCACTCCCGATTCCTCTCCACTATTTAAACTACTAGGTTTGTTTATATTTTTTTTGGGTTAAAATCTAATAAATCGGTTCTTTATTTGTTGTTTAGCTTAGTAATACAAGAGGTTCTTATTACTTTTTTTCTTTTTTTTTCTCTAGAGGTGGTTGCATTGTTTAGCAAAAACAGTAGCTAAATAAACCACCACTTGGAAGTTGAGGGGTTAAGTCTCTCCTTAGAATTACAGTCTAGGTTGATAAAAAATTAAAAAAATATATTTAAAATTAACTTTTTATATAATTTTATATTGTTTGTATTGATATTAAAAATATTTTTTTAAAAAAAAAATATTATTTAATATATTTAAAAATTAAAAATATTTTAAAAAATAATTATTATAAACAAAACATCCCGAGTCAATCTCAATACAAAAGAAGGCTAACACATCATCACTTGCTAAGTAATGAGATTAGTATATATAAATCATGGATTACAAAATCAAATGCTTTTAGAGGAGAAAGATTTTTATTATTACTTTTTAGAGAAACAACTTTGTAAATAGAAAAATAGAGACTCGTTGACCATATTTTAATCACCGGCTTTAAAGTTAAATAGAATGAAACAACAGTCCCTTAGCTTGTAAGTGTTTTTCACTTTAACCTGTAACTTTTTTAATTAGCATTATAATCTAACCAATAAATTTAGTTTTTAACCCTTGAATCCAACGGTTCTTCCTGAAGTATTACATGCTAATAGATAAGAGAATTGTAATTGAAGGACTAAATTAAAAATTAACAAACAAAACTTTTATTAAAAGATCAAGAACAAAAATTAAAAATAAAAAAAATATGGACTAAAATTAAAATACAAAAAAAAAAAACTAACCTTTACTTTTTAGTGACAACCATGAGTGACAAATTATTCGTCTTCTCTGTCAGGTGCCACATCAAGAGGAAATATATGCGGCATCACTTATGAAAGAGTAGGTATGTCCAGTGAGAGGCGTCGCATGCACCGCAGAAAGAGCGCGGGTGCCTCTCATGTATTGGCACTATGTGAGTATGTGCTAGCATCTTTTTTAATTAAAAAATCATTAATTTAACATTAAAAGATAAAAGCCTCGTTTGTTTGCTGGTGTCGCATGTGTGCGGCGTCGCTGGCGAAAACATCCACCTTCAAAATTTTATATATTATCTAAAAATGTATTTATGTATCAAATGTGAGGAGACAAGGAATTCTTGTCTTTTATTAGTGGAAAAATGGAATGGGAGTTGTCACCTAGTATTTTGGTCACTAGGAACCCTAACTGGTCTTAGAGATTGGGTACGGGGACTGGTTGTGTAAAGGGAAGGTATTAGCACCCCAAATACGCCCTACCTAAGGTAAGCTGTATTTTTTTATTGTCTGATAAAATCTAAGGTCTTGTCGTGTTTTCTAGTTGTTGGTCCATCTATGGTTTAAGAAAAGTCCTTCTCGGCAAGGAGATCCTTATCTTATCGGGTAATTCTGATGTCAACAAAAAGAATTTAATATCCGGAATACGTCTTACATATAAGATCATAACCCTAGAATATTAAAAGAAAACAAAATAATTTTTTTGGAATTTTTGAAATATTGGCCTAGTTCTCGCGACTTTAATAAATTGGTTATTAAAGCCAAAATGCATGTCAAAAACATATTTTTGAAATTTTCTTTGTTGTATTCAAATACAATATGATTTTTATTTTTATTTTTGAAAGACTTGGCCGTATGCATGAAAACAAAACATTTTATTTATTTATTTATTATTGTCTTGGCGAAAACCGGGTATTTTAATACTGGATTTGTATCTTTATAATATAAAAATACAAACTGGTATCGATCAAAATGCAGTAAAAAATTTTTGCAGAAAATCTCATTTTTTTAAAAAATAAATTTTGAAGAATTTAATTTTTTGAAGGCTGGACCAGTAAGCCTGGTCAAGTCACTAACCCAAGTCAGTGACCCGGCTGGGCCACTGAAAGCATGCGTGAATTTCTTCACGCGTGCATTAACTGTGCGAAGGTAATTAAATTACCTTCGTACAGTAACTAAAGCTCATTTGCAAGAATAAGAGTGGAAATGTGTATACCTGGTGCTGAGGTGACGATCTGTATTTTTCAATCTTCCTCGCCTGCGTTCGTCTCGGTCATCTGTCCTTAGCTCAAAACTCCTATGTTTATTCGTTATCCTTCTGTTGGTGTTTCCTTCTGTCAGCTGTTCGTTCTTCTTCTCTTTAGCCTCTTCCTCTGGTTTTCTGAAATGCTCGGTTTACAGTAGTCGCTGAAGCCGGTTCGTTATGTCTGCCTTTTGTTTTTCACTTCTCTTCGTTCTTCCCCTCCCTTTCTTTTTTTTCTGCCTCCTCCTGTGTTTCCCCTTCTCCCTCTGTTTTTTTCCTTCTCTGTCGCGTTCCCCTTCTGTTTTCTTCCTTCTTCTTCCTGGCTCCTATCTGTTTTTTTTTCTTTCTCCCCTGTTCCCTGGTGCAGCTGGAGGCGAAGCTGTTGCTTGGGGACGAATACGATGGTGAAGCTGATAGGTCGAAGCTCTCTCTTCTTCAGTTCTTCCTCTATTCTTCCCTCTCTCTGTTTTTTGCTTTCTGTGTATTTTTAAATCTTTTTCCCTCCCTCTGTTTTCCTTATGCTTTCTCCATTTCTCCACCCCGGGTCTCACTTCTGCTCGGTCTCTCCTCTGGCTTTTATAGCTAGAGGATGCATGCGTTATTGCATGAATATAGTAACGGACGGCGTGCATTAGCTGTGAAACGCTCCCCATAACTGAAGCAATCTGCGGCTTTTGTTGCTGAATCAATTCCTCTGTCTATTGAAACGGCTCCTGAAGAAGAGAATGAATAGTGCCTACGGCACCGTTTTCCTATTCAAAAAGTATATTTTCGATTTGGTCATTGGAGTTTTGTATTTGTTTGTAATCAAGCCCCCCGGATAAATTGTAATTGGATCCCTTGATTTTATCACCTTTTTCCGGTTTGGTCCTTGGTTTGGATTATTTCAATTAAGTCCCTAATTGCCCATCAAACTTCAATAATTATGCAATTAAACCCCTGATTTGACCAAATTAACTCTTCAAAATTATAATTGGACCCCAGAACTTTAATTTCATCCAATAAAAACCAAAATTGGCTCAAAAATTAATTTTTCTTGCAATCAAACACTCCATAAATTCAATTAAACCTTAGATAAGATTTAATTGAGTCCATAAACATCTGATTTTGGACTTTTCTTTCTCAAATTGAATTTTCCTTGTCAACAGGGTTCTCACCAGTCAAAAATATACTGTCAAATTTCAACCTTTTGCATTTTTGAACCTCCTCAACCAATTTTAGCCTTTTTTCAACATTCCAGCATCCTTTTCTCACTCCTATTATTTTTTGGATTTCTTCCGTATATTTTATATATTTCTTTTTTCTAATTTTTTTTTTTGGAAACCCAAAAATGGGTAACAACAACTGGAAAGTAGTTTCTTTTTTAAAAGTATTTTCCGATGTTCGGTAGTGTAATGGAAAATAAGTTGGAAAACACTTTCCAGTGTTTGGTTATGTCATGGAAAATGAGCTAGAAAATAACTTATTAATGTTTTATTTTTCTTAAGTTTATTAAAATAATGAGGAACAAATCTTACAAATTAAAAAGTTGAATGAGAATGAAATTGAAAAAAATATATAATTTAATAAATTCTCAAATAAAATAAATAATAATCAAAATAATAGAGATCAAATCTAAAAAAAAAAAAAAGAAAGATGAAGAAATTAAAATAATAATAATTAACATTTCATAAATTATTTCAAAAAAAATAAGTAACAATCAAAAGAATGAGGACCAAATTTGATAGATAAAAAATTTCAATAAAAAATGATAAGGAAAAAGCAAATAGCAAATATAAAAATAAGGATCAAAATTAATATAAAAATTAAATTTCAAGAGATGAAATTGAAAAATAAATATTCAAAACAAATTATATATAGCAATCAAAAGTTTGAGGATCAAATTTGATATAATCAACAAATAATGACATTTCTAAATTTTTCACAACTTTCAGAAAGTGTTTTTCGCACAAATTTTCTAGAAAAACACTTTCCTGAAAACCAAGCCAAATTTTTCTTTGACTGGAAAGTGTTTTGCGTTGACCTACTTTTTTAATGGCAAACAAACACTAGAAAGTTTGGAAAGTGGTTTCCTGGAAACCACTTTCCGGAAAACAAACACAACCAAAAAGGAAAACACTTTCGTAGAAATCAAACTAAATTTTTCTTTGACTGGAAAGTATTTTCCGTTGACCAGAAAGTGTTTTTGTTGACTGGAAAGTGTTTTCCATTGACCAACTTTTCTAATGACAAACAAACATAGGAAAGTTTGGAAAGTGGTTTCCCGAAAACTAATTTCCGAGAAACAAACATGGCTTAAAATGTCCTTTGTTAATCTTGAATTAGAAAAGAAACTATGTAAAAGGATGAAATTGCCTAGGCAAAATGCCTTATTTGTTTATGATTTAAAGGGCAAAACTATCTTTTTAATGTGTTCTAAATAAAACAAAAATATTTGATTAATAGTTCTAATTTTTTTTACTTAGAGGGTAAATTAGTTATTTTATTGTTTTATAAAAGCAAAAAAACACTTGTATCCTTGATAATTCTATAATGACTAGTCAACCGATGGAAATGATTGTATTATCCCCCAACATTAACTCACCTCATTTTTCTTTAAAGAGCAAAATCATAATGTTATTATACCTATGAAATGTGCAAACGCCAACAAAGGAAGTAATCAAACCCAAATATAGAAGGGAGCACTGTCATTATTTAGCAAATCCTGCGAAAGTAATCTTGTGACTCTCCCAGTGGCAAGTGAATTTAACTTATAAAAGTTGATAAAGGTAGTTAAAAGCATAAACTTGTACCAATAATTGTTTTTTTTTTTTTGGGTGGGCGGGGGGGGGAGGGGGGAGGGGGACAAGTGGATACATGTTTATATTTTATATTCATAGCTCAAATTATGAAATGCAAAAGATGCTCCAAGTTGCATCATTTACGAATAAATTAAATTGTGTTGTCATTGTTGACTGTATTTTTTTTTTTTTCATTTAAAGACACTACGTGCCATATAGGCTAACTAGATTCCATGCTCGTGTGATGCCATGTAACTAGATTCCATGCCCGCGTGATGCCATGGGTTTGTGATATATTTGTGTGTTGCAATCCATAATATTTTCAAGGAAAAAACTACAAATCTAAATTCTTAACCAAATTAATAATAAAAAAATAAAATAAACAAAGAAAATTTTAGAAAAAAATCATAACAAAAAAAAACAAAAGAAAAAAAAACCATACACAGAAACACTGTAGCAATCTATAGTGTTTCATGAGAAAATCTACAGTTGTAATTCTCAACTAGCTCAATATTAAAAATAATAAACTCGATAAAGACAATTTTGAAAAAAATTAAGAAAAAATCATGTGGGGAAACACTATAGCAATCCAGAATATTTTTTTAAAAAAAACTACAAAACTAAATTCTCAACCAGCTCAATATGAAGAAAAAAAAATCGACAAAGACAATTCTGAAAAAAAAAACAAAAAAAAAAAAACCATGTGGGGAAACATTGTTGACATTATAGCAATCAACAGTGTTTTAAAGAAAAAAACTACAAAGCTAAATTTTCAACCAGCTCCATATTAAAAAAAATAAAATCAACAAAAAAAATTCTGATAAAAAAAACACAAAAAATTAAATAAAAAAAAAACAAGAAGAAGAAGAAGACAATTTTGGAAAAAAAAATTAAAAAATGAAAAAAAAAACATGTGGGGAAAGTTAATGCTGCATTCTCAACCAGCTTAATATTTAAAAAAATTCGACAAAGATAATTTTGGAAAAAAACATGTGAGGAAACACTGTAGCAAAACAAAAATCATTTGAGAAAATATTGTAATAATCCACAGTTTTTTAAAGAAAAACACTATGAAGCAAAATCAACAAAGACCATTTTGAGAAAAAAAAAAAAGAAAAAATTCATAAAAAAGAAAGAAAAAAAGCTATGTAGGGAAACATTGTAGTAATCCATAATGTTTTAAAGAAAAAAACTACATATCTTCTGTTAATGCTGATTGCAATTGTTCCATGAAAAAGAAGAAGCATTTCAAGAAAATCCACAAATCTTCTTTTAATGGTATAAAGCCCATTTTCTTCCATATACAATGATCCCTTCCCTTTATGAACTTCAACCCTCTCCCACAGAAAACATTGCCCTCCTCAAAGCTCAAATTATCCAACACTCATGTTCAAATTTTCATCAAGAATTTCTTGCTAAATGTTCTCATCCATTATAGCAAAATCCACAGTTTTTTATTAAGCTCCCTTTCAAGCTTAATGAAGACATCAATCCCACGAAAGCCAGTCATTTAGGAATGAATCCTAAGCACAAGATGCTGGCTCAAGAGGAATGTGCCCAATTACAGGCCCAAGGTCTCATTGAACCTACCGACTCCCAATGGTCTTGTGAAGCCTTTTATGTTAATAAAAGGTCTGAACAAAAAAGAGGCAAGCTCAGGCTGGTCATCAATTATCAGCCTTTGAATGATTTCCTACAAGATGATAAGTTCCCCTTGCCAAATACAATGACATTATTCTCATGCCTTCACAATGCCAAATTTTTTTCCAAGTTTGATCTCAAGGTTGGATTTTGGCAACTTGGCATTCATCCTGCCAACCGATACAAAACAGGCTTCTGCATACCAGACCATCATTATCAATGGCAAGTCATGCCTTTTGGTCTCAAAGTGGCACCCTCATTATTTCAAAAGGCCATGATTAGAGTATTTGAACACATGCTTCAATCAGCTTTAATATACATTGATGATGTGTTACTTTTCTCCAAAGATGAGGAGTCACATGCTACTTTGTTAAAGCAATTTGCAGAGATTGTTCACAGCCATGGCATCATGCTTTCTGAAAGCAAGATGCTCATCTGTCAAAAAGAAATTGAATTTCTTGGCATGATCTTCGCAGATGGTGCTTATACACCTAGCAACCATATAGCTGAAGAACTCTAAAAGTTTCTTGATGGCCCCCTCACGAGAATGCAAGTCCAATAGTTTTTGGGCATTGTCCAATATCTCAGAAATTTTATCCCTAGAGTTGCACAAATGACAAGGCCACTACAGGACATGCTCAAAAAAGATGCAGACTCTTAGACAGAAAAGAAGACTCAAGCTGTCAGACAATTAAAGACCGCCACATAAAATTTACCAGCTTCAGTCATTCCATCAACAGGACAGCGCATACTCCAAACTGATGCCAACGATAAGTATTGGAGTGTTGTACTCCTTGAAGACAAAGATGGCCACCGACACATATATGGCTACAAAAGTGGGTCATTCAAGGAGTCAAAAACTCACTACCACTCCACTTTCAAGGAAATCTTAGCTATAAAGTATGGCATCCAAAAATTTGAGTTCCACCTGGCAGCTTATCACTTTACAGTCGTTATGAACCGTTCCTCTTTTCCAAAAATGCTACAGTTCAAACGCAAGATGCTTCCTCATCCCCAACTTCTAAGATTAGCATAGTAGTTTTCCAAGTACACCTTCACCGTCGAGCATATAAAAGGCACCAAGAACTTGATCCCATACATGCTCACCAGACCACCCAAAACACAAACACTACTCCTTCCCCTGATTCTTATGGCCTCCTCTTCCAAACTACCTCCACTTGACCAAAACTTCCCTACTAATGACCTACCTCCTCTTGCTCGAGAAATGGTTCTTAACCACACTCTTGACCTGCAGGCCAAGGACAAACTGTTTAGCCTCCAAGACTACCTTCTTCTCAACTATAATATGTCTTCCCTTTGTTTCCAAAGCTTAGGCATCCACCCTAAATATCCTTTCATTCATCTCTTCACTTTCAAACCCTCTGGATTGTTCCCCAAAGAACTCTACTTCTTCTTATGGTATTTCTGTCACCTGTACCATATTGATATCGAGTTTCCCACTGATTGCTTTCTTTCCAGCCTTTTCAGGACTTCTTGGCCAGCAAACTCTTGGTATTATACTTTGAAGTTTCTCACTTGGTTCCACAACCCCATACAATGGATCTCCCTTCTCCAACATGAAAAATCCAACTGGCCCCATCCACAACCTTGTTGGATTGAAGTACATCGTAATGCATCTCAAAATAAGTCTGTTAAGCAGGCTTTTGCCCATTTGTTCTCTATTTTCATATTCCACAGGCCTTTCGAAGCTTCAACAGACAATATGGTTATGAGTTTTCCACAAGCTGCCGTCTACAAAACTCATCCATACTCCCTATATGAACACCCCTTAGAAAACCCCCCGGAACTCAGGACCTTGCAAAAAACAGTGTGCCTAAAGAACAACATTATTCCTGATGAAATATGGCCTAAAGGAACAGATCCTGATGAAAAAATTGACTATGATTTGTATGACCCTTAATATTCTGCTCATCTCCATGACTTGCAAATGCAGTACAAAAACAAAAAACTCAAGCAGATAATTTTGGGCATCCCAACCCCACACAATGGATCTCCCTTCTCCAACATGAAAAATCCAACTGGCCCCATCCATAACCTTGTTAGATTGAAGTACATTGTAATACATCTCAAAATAAGTCTGTTAAGTAGGCTTTTGCCCATTTGTTCTCTATTTTCATATTCCACAGGCCTTTCAAAGCTTCAACAGACAATCTGGTTATGAGTTTTTCACAGGCTACCGTTTACAAAACTCATCCATACTCCCTGTATGAACACCCCTTAAAAAACCCCCCGGAACTCAGGACCTTGCAAAAAACAGTGTGCCTAAAGAACAACATTATTCCTGATGAAATATGGCCTAAAGGAACATATCCTGATGAAGAAATTGACTATGATTTGTATGACCCTCAATATTATGCTCATCTCCATGACTTGCAAATGCAGTACAAAAACAAAAAACTCAAGCAGATAATTTTAGGCATCCCAACACTTCTGGAACCACATGAGATGAAAATGGTTGCAGATGATGACTATGTGTTGGCCTTATAAGTCCAAACTACTCGAGATCAGGATAACCTATCAAATCAGAATCTCTCTCCAGATCATGAACCTATTATCGGTTGATATTAGTATTAGCTTGTCCTTTGTCTCTTGTTGTTTGTATCATAAAGGTGCATTATTAAGTGTGCATCAGTGCTTTCTGATGTAATGAGTGATGTAAGCAAATTAAGTGATGTAATGAGTGATGTAAGCAAACACCTCAAATGTAGTATATATAGAGGTTGTGTGTAATGTTGAAGGGCAGAACCTTGGGAGGGAAAACCTCGAAGGCAAAGCCTCTTCAGCCTTAAATAAAGAACTTGTTTTCCTAAATAATCTAAACATTTCGTGGGATTGATGTCTTCATTAAGCTTGAAAGGGAGCTTAATAAAAAACTGTGGATTTTGCCATAATGGATGAGAACATTTAGCAAGAAATTCTTGATGAGAATTTGAACATGAGTGTTGGATAATTTGGGCTTTGAGGAGGGCAATGTTTTCTGTGGGAGAGGGTTGAAGTTCATAAAGGGAAGGGATCATTGTATATGGAAGAAAATGGGCTTTATACTGAATACCACGAGGAAGGATTCTGAACTTAGATTTGAAATAAATATCAAACCCAATAACTAAATCCTTTCCAGGTAAAGGCGAACCAAGAACATGGGTTTTGACTGAGCATTGTGGTAGGATTTGTATGGTAATAGGCTTTTTAGTTTTGAATTGGGTGCAGAAAACTTGATCGTTGGCGGCTTAGAAGTATTCTTTATAGGTGACCCAACAATGAGGTGGAAGAACTTTAGGGTTAAGAATGGTTCTGTAGGCTCCTATGTCAAATAAGGTGATGGCTTTGATGGGCTTAACATATGTGGATGTAAGAATGGTAATAGGGGCTAAAGGTATGGGATGTGAAGGAGAAATGGTAGGTTAGGCTTGGTAAAGTTCATAGATCTCATCATCAGAACTTTCATATGCTACAGCAGCTATGGTATCAGGAGTGAGCTCATCCGTGAGGGAGAATGGGATGTGAAGGAGAAATGGTAGGTTAGGCTTGGTAAAGTTCATAGATCTCATCATCAGAACTTTCATATGCTACAGCAGCTATGGTATCAGGAGTGAGCTCATCCGTGAGGGAGAATAAGGATTCAACTTCATCAGTATTAGGATTGAACTTTGTATTTTGGGCCAGGAAATCAATTAACTTCAATGACTGGGCCTTCTTTCATGGACAGGTTTTTGCAAAGTGACCTTTACGTTTACAGATGAAGCATCGGTTGGAGCTAGGAGTGAAGTGTTTGGGGCGTCTAATGTGGCGTCATCTAAGGAACTTCCATTTCTTCTAGCGACCATTAAAAGAAGATCTATGGATTTTCTTGAAATGCTTCTTCTTTTTCATGGAACAATTACAATCAGCATTGTCTGAGCATTTAATTAGCAAATCTGGTCGTTTGCAAGCACGGAGCATAGTTTTATCAGGCTGTAATATCTTAGTAAAATATTTGTGTTGATCACATGTTTTGTTGAGGGCTTCCAACACCTGATGAAATATGGTGCCGAAAGATTGGTTGTCAATAACTTCTTTTCTGGTTTTGAATAATCTGAACGTTTCATCAGCCAAATCCCTAGGTATGGATGCCAAAAAGGCATGCTTGAGGGTTGGATCATCGGGACCAAAGAGAATATGGTATCGTCGGCATATTTCTTTAAAATGTCTTTTAAGATCAGATCTCAAATAGGAACAACACTTCATTTTGAAGTACTCATACCAGGCTATTTCTTTATCATTTAAAGCTTCCCCAAGGAGTTCATAATGGAGCCAGCCTAAGGCTTCAGAAAGAGATGCACTGTTCATAAATTGCATTTGCCTGTAATCACCTAAGGGATGGAACCAATCCCATAAGGTGCCAGAGAACTTTGTAGAGAATTGTTATAATGCATCCCTAAGGATTGCGTCGTCCTTGAGCATATAGCTAGTTCGCCATGAATAAAATTCAAGGATTCTGTCTCGCCATTTGACTCGTGGGATATCATCAAGAGTAAAATAACCACCAGTACTTGGAGAATGGATATGGGTTGATAATGATAAGGATTGAGATTTACTTCATCATCATTGTTAACTGGTTCATCCACACTAACTCTTATGGTAGAGGTAGGCTCTTGCCTAGTCCATGAGGATTGAGGATCGGATGTCTATGTTGGAGAAGGATCAGCCATCAGGAGTGGTGGCATAGAAGAAGTGTTTGAAGAATCTTCTTTAGAAAAAGATTTTTCAGAAGGTACAAGAGTTTCATCATCAGGAGTCTCTTCTTCAGATGTATTGGCAAAAGGTTCATGGGTAAGGATTTTAAGAATAATTTGGTGGAGAGTATTGGATGGAGTTTGTCCTAGTAGCGCACTAGCTATGCAATGGTGCAGGGTTGGGTTGTTGGTGATGATGTGTGGATGATTTCCCATGGTGGCCTAGTGCAGGGCTCTGTTGCTACTAAATGCAGCATTGCTCTAGAGTTGGTTGCTGCTATTTGCAGCTTGGTATGCTATGCTTCTTGAAGCTGGCTGGAACGCTTTGTTTTTTGAAGCTGCCTAGTCTAATGGTTTGCTTGAGCTACTATGTTCTTCTCTGGCTCGTTTCTCTTGCTTGTCCTTTTGCTAGCTTTGGTTGGTGGAGGGTTGGTCTCCATGTGGATGCTGTCTTATATGGGAGATATAATGACAGCGTGGCCTTTTGCTTGCGTGCTTTGTCACTCTTGTGTGTGTCTGCTGCTGCCTTGGTTGCAGGAGGAAATGTTGGCTCTTGATCGTAGCTTAGGGCTGGTTGTTGCTGCTGTGCTTGAACAGGCTGTTGCTGGGGTCTATTGCTGAAGTTTTGCTCCTCATCTCAGCTGCTCCAACTGCTGGGTTGGAAAGAGTTTCGCTGCTGGTTTTTGGGTCTCCTAGCCGATGTTTTCATTGTATGCTAGTTTGTTTTGCCTTAAGGCTTTGATGATTGTTCAAGGGAGCCTGTTCCCTTTGATTCTGTTGATCCAGGGAGTTTGTTCCCTTAGTTTTTCTTTTCAGCAAGCTTGTCTTGCTTATGGTTTGTACAAGGGAGTCTGTTCCCTTTGCCTTCTGTTCAGCAAGCTTGTCTTGCTTTTGATTTGGTTAAGGGACTTTGTTCCTTTTTCCTTGTATTGCTGGTCTCCAGCGCATTTTTGATCTATAATATTCTTACATTTGATAAAAAAAAAATCTGGTGGGAGTAGGTAGTAAGAAAAGATTGGATAGGGTTAGAAGGTTGGTTTGACTGGATCATAAGTTGATAAGGGTCCTGGGAGTCTTGGAAAGGATCATCGGGGTCATGTTTTTTGGATTCAAAAGAATCAGAGGATGAAGAGATGATGGGGGCTAGTGATCTGGGTTTTTTGGAAGTGGTTGGGATGGAGGTTTTCCCTTTATCTCTTTTAGAGAGAGGTTGAAAAAAAATTTTGGTGTCGGGATTTCTAAATAGTTAAGGTGTGGTGAGTGGAGGTTGGGGGTTGTAGGAAGGAGAATGTTTAGCCCAATAAGGGCCTTGATAATAGGAAGTCATCCTAGTCTATAAAGGTTCAGGAAATGGTAAGGGCTTAGATTTGGATTTGGCTAATTCAGCCTGAAAAGACTTGAGTTGAATTTTGAGAGACTGGATCTCGCGTTCCTTTTGAGGGTCTATATGTCTGCCATTAGAAGCCTGGATGAGTAAATAGTCATGGATGGTGGAGATCCTTTGTTGAATTTCAACACACAGTTGTTCGAGATGAAGAATTTGAGAATCAACAGAAACTGTCATCTTTTTCAGATTAGTCTGAACCAAGTCAACCTTAGATTCAATTCGATGAAGAACAGAATTTTGAGCGATGGCATTTTGACTTTGCCAATTGAGAACTGCTTCGGTTTGGGTGACTTGTTTAGGGCGGTCATCAGCATCGATGCCTTGAGGGTTGTGAACTTGTGGAAGAGTGCGAACCCTATCCTTGACTTGTTCTTGTAAAGCAGGAAAATCATCATCATAAGGTCTTGTAGGTTGATATATGGAGACTGTGGGGACTTATGCCGAAGGTGCCCATAAGGGAGGAGTATATTAGACAAGATAGTCAAATTTGCTAGAGGGTTGTCCCAAGGTGTCAATTGTTTTGTCTCCTTAATTATATCTGGCTTTCAGCTTCTTACAAGAAGATTTCCTTTCTTGTTTGGGGGAGTCATCTGCCATGTCTGGATTTTCGCTACTGTCACAATTACAGGTGTCCTAAAAAACATGGTTGTCCAGAGCAAAAGAATAGACAGGGAGACCGTCCTTAGAGAAGGACTCTACAGTACCGGGAGAGGATCAGGAACTGGTTGCACCATTGAGATGGAGGTAGAAAAGATTCCTGGTGGAGAAGTGGAAGATTCTCCCTTCTTGAAAATGATTTCAACAGTACCATCGGCTTTTTTAGTGAACTCAGGTTCTGTGGATTGAATAGGGACAGAGCTTTGATGCAGCTTTTCATAATTGGTAATCCAAGAAGAGGGAGTAACTTTTATAAGAATATGTTCAAGCTTCCTCTTTTGACCAATATAAAATCCCTGCTACTTCTCGAGAACAATTTGTTACTCTTGAAATTCCCTCTGAATTTCCAGGCCAATGGATTTCTCAAGGATATACACATCTTTATTTTGGTGCTATTCGGCTAGCCTTGTCTTATCATGGCCGTAAAGGCTTATCTGTTGCAGCAAGATTAGCTCTTCTAGATACCCGATATCTAGAGTATTAACATGCATGCATTGGATCTCTTGAAACCACGTTTAATTGTGGCATAGTAGTTATTACTTTCTATCCCAACTTCAATATGGCTTTGGATAATCCTCAACTTCATCACTTTTTGAAAGTCCAACTACAAATCACTGGTGCTGATCAAGTTTTAGACACCTACCAAGTCACTCTTCATTATCAAATGGCTTACCGGGTCCAAAATCATGCCTTTGATTTGGTACTCCCTGTTACCAATGATGATTTGCTCATTATTGTTGATACCAATCAAAGAGCCACCTAAACCCATGTCGCGTGACAAATCCTGAAAGAGGACTTACAAAAGTTACTCCCTCTTCTTGGATTATCAATTATGAAAAGCTGCATCAAAGCTCTGTCCCTATTCAATCCACAGAACCTGAGTTCACTAAAAAAGCCGATGGTACTGTTGAAATCATTTTCAAGAAGGGAGAATCTTCCACTTCCCCACCAGGAATCTTTTCTACCTCCATCTCAATGGTGCAATCAGTTCCTGATCCTCTCCCAGTACCTATAGAGTCCTTCTCTAAGGACGGTCTCCATGTCTATTCTTTTGCTCTGGACAACCATGTTTTTTGGGACACTTATAATTATGACAGTTGCCAAAATCCAAACATGGCAGATGACTCCCCCAAGCAAAAAAAGAAATCTTCCGGTAAGAAGCTGAAAGCCAGATACAATCGAGGAGACAAAACAATTGACACCTTGGGACAACCCTCTAGCAAATTTGACTATCTTGTCCAATATACTCCTCCCTCATGGGCACCTCCAGCACAAGTCCCCATGGTCTCCATGTATCAACCTACAAGACCTTATGGTGATGATTTTCTTGCTTTACAGGAACACGTCAAGGATAGGGTTCGCACTCTTCCACAAGTTTACAACCCTCAAGGCGTCGATGCTGATGGCCGCCCTAAACAAGTCAATTTTGACAAAGATAATTTTGGAAAAAAAAACATGTGGGGAAACACTGTAGCAAAACAAAAACCATGTGGGGAAACATTGTAACAATCCACAGTGTTTTAAAGAAAACAACTACGAAATAAAATCCATAATGTTTTAAGGAAAAAAACTACAAAACTAAATTTTCAATCAGTTCAATATTAAAAAAAAATTGAAAAAGATGTACATGTTTTATTGTTATTTCTTAAACAAACTTGTAGTATATGAATGTATAATTTTGTACTTGTTATCGTTTGTTTTAGATTTTGTAAAATTATATTTGTTTGTAAATTGTTGAAACTTTATTGAATTACCGAATTACATGTGTTGTTTTGAAATAATTAATAGCTTGTTTAACGGGTCCGTTTTAATTTTTATCAATGGTATTGCGAAGTTGTAATTTTTGTAAATTTATAAGTATTAATTTGTATGGACGTTGATAATTGATAATGAATATTTAATATTTATGAGAAGTTGTTATTGGTTTGTTGGATAATCTCAAGGTAAACCAATATTTTTGCAAATTTATTTACCTAATATAGTTAATTAATACATGTTGTCATCATAATTTTATAGAGGTTCGATAGAAGTCATGGACGATTGTTCATGGATGTATCGAGATTCACCTCAAGGATTGCGGAGGATGGATTATTGTAACGGGGTTCAAGGTTTTATTAATTTCACAACATCTATTCCCAAAAATTTTACTGGAGGCAGTATTAAGTGTCCATGCAGGAAGTGTTAAAATAAAAAGTTTTTGCATCCAGATGTTGTAATAATGCATCTTCTACACAAAGGGTTTATGGAGAATTATCAATGCTGGCATGCACACGGAGAAGTATTTGTTAGTAAGAAGAGAATGGGAGAAAGGGTGGTTGGGTCAACTTCTAGTGTATGAAGCGGTAAATGACAACACTAATCCTTACAGGAATATGGTTATGGATGCAATGAGAATGAATCAAGGTAATGTCAGTCAATGTCCAATTATAGAAGAAGAACCTAATGCAGATGCAATTAGGTTTTTTGATTTGTTGAAAGATTCTAACGAACCATTATGGGATGGCTGCACGAACGACAGTAAATTATTGGCAATAGCATAGGTGTTCACCATTAAGTCAAATCATGGGTTAAGTGAGGTGGGGTATGACAAAATTATTGAATGATCGAGAAGCATTTTACCTGAAGGGAACAGGCTGAAAGAGAACTTCTATGCTGCGAAGTCCATGATGAAACCCCCCGGTTTATGATACTAGAAAATTGACATGTGCCCTAACTTTTTCATGTTATACTACCTTAAAAATGTTGAGATGACTGAGTGTATGACATGCGGGCATTCCTGTTACAAACCCAGAACTGGTAGGGGAAAGACTCTAGTGGCACATAAATAACTTAGATACTTCCCAATCAAACCTAGACTGTAGAGGTTATTCATGTCACCAAGGACTGCTGAGCAAATGACATGCCACCAATCACATGATGTGGTTGATGGAGTGATGGTGCTTCCTTCTAACGGCGAAGCGTGGAAACACTTTAACAGTGTGCATCCTCACTTTTCAACTGAATCAATAAACGTGCGTCTTAGGTTATGTACAGACAGATTCAACCCATTCGGGTGATTTACTGCTCCTTATTCTTGTTGGCCGATCATACTCACGGTTTATAACTTGCAACCGGGAATGTGTATGAGGCCGGAGTTCATATTTTTATCTACTGTCATACCTGGTCTAAGTAGCCTGGGCTGAAATATAGATATTTGTCTTCAACCGTTGATTGATGAGTTAGCGCAATTGTGGTCCTCTGGATCTTTGACTTATGATATATCGAGGAAACAAAAATTCCTTAAGAGGACGGCTTTGATGTGGACTATCAATGATTTTCCAGCTTATGAAATGCTTTCTAGTTGGAGCACGTATAGGAAACTAACATGTCCATACTGCATGGAAAACAACAAGGCATTCACGCTAACAAACGGAGGTAAAGCTTTTTTTTATTATTGTCACCGTCGTTTCTTGCCACATAATCACAGGTACAGAAAGAACAGAAAAGATTTCTTTGTTGACAGAGTTGAAAAGGATGTTACATCCCCACGTCTTTCTAATGAAGAATTGCATGATGCTATATCAGAGTATGGTGACATTGTGTTTGGTCTTCAATCAGGTAAGCAAAAGTTTTATGGTTTTGGTTTGACCCATAATTGGGTAAAGTGAAGTATCTTTTGGGTGCAAATTGAAAAGAACGTGTTTGAAAACATTTTCAACACCGTCATGGATGTGAAGGGGAAGACAAAGGACAACATCAAAGCAAGATTGGATATAGCTTTGTTCTGTAACCATAAAAATATAGAGTTGGTTTGTGATAAGTCATGGGTCGCAAAACCAAGAGCAAGCTTCGTGTTAGAAAAAAAATGCATAACTACTAGTCTACAAATGGCTTAAGAGTCTGCGTTTCCTGGATGGACATGCCTCGAACATATCAAGGTTGATTAATATGGAGGAATGCAAATTGTATGGAATGAAAAGTCATGACTGCCACGTGTTTATGCAAGCACTCATCCTATTAGCTTTTCATGATTTGTTGTCAAAGGGGATATGGGATGCACTCACGGAGATCAGTCATTTCTTTAGAGATATATGTTCCAGCAAGTTGAATGTTGATCACATTGAGAGGCTTGAAACGAATATCATCGAGACACTATGCAAACTTGAGATGATATTCGCTCCATCATTTTTTAACTCAATGGAGCATCTCCTCATACATCTACCGTTCGAGGCAAAAGTTGGAGGACCGGTCCAGTATAGATGGATGTACCCATTCAAAAGATTAGATATTATAGTTGCAATGTAATTCATATATAAAAGTATTTTCTTTGTTTTTCTTAATTGAAAATATTTGATTAATTCAATGCAAGTACTTGTTCAATCTCAATAAAAAGGTTAAGAACAAGGCGCATGTTGAGGCTTCGATATGTGAGGCCTATATTGTTAAGGAGATCTCAACATTTATCTTGTACTATTTCCAACCTCATCTAATAACGAGAATCAATCACGTTCCACGACATGATGATGGCGGTAAAGTGCCTTCTAGTGGGAACTTGTCAATATTCTCCAATCCTGGACGACCCACACCTAAAAATACCGTAAGAGGAAGATATTTGTTGGAAATAGAGTTCAAACAAGCACACAATTATGTTCTATTTAACTGTGATGAGCTGAGACCTTTTATTCAGTAAGTATTTATATGTGTAATACTAATTGAACTTTGTCAAAAATATAATGTCAATTATATATTGTAATATCATACACTCATTATCACTTGCAGGCAACATCGACAATATTTGTTGTCCAATAACTCACAGCTGACCAAATCCTAGATCTTTCAATTACAAGATGAATAATTTACCACGTGGTTCAGAACACATGTAAGTACTATCATAAACTCATTCTCACTTGCAAAATTACTGTATGCATGTCATTACGAGATTCTCGTTTCTTGTTCATTGATGTACATTACATACAAGGTTTATCAAATGGGAAGGAGTGCTGCTAAGTCATAGTCTTCACTAAGTCTGAGCCCTGAAAGAAAAGTTAAGTGCTACAACGGGTATTTTGTCAATGGATATGTGTTCCATACTGAAGAATATAGGCATGGAAGAAAGACATACAACAACGGTGTTTGTGTTAAGGGATCAACTAGTAGTGAGTTAGAAGTTGACTACTATGGTAGATTAGAAGAGGTTGTCGAACTGCAATATCATAGCGAGCAGAATATAGTGTTTTTATTCAAATGCTATTGGTATAACATGACTGACAGAGGAATCAGAGTTGATCTACACTATGGTCTGGTTGAAATCAACTCAAAAGCTAGACTCCGTAATGTAAACGATGTCTTTGTTTTCGCAAAGCAATGTCAACAAATTTATTACACATACACCCCTTCCTTTAGAAAGGATCAATCAAGAGTGAATTGGTTGTCCGTTTTAAAAACAAAACCACTGCCGTGTCGAGCTTGTTCAGGATGAGAACGAAGACACAAGTGTGCGAGATGAAGTCTTTCAAGTTAGTAAGTTGGTTGAACCATATCAAGTTGCTCCTTCGATTGACTTGGAAGAAAATTCAAATTTTCATGTTTTTAATGATAGTCTTGTTGATGTTGACGTAGAGGAGTTGAATATTGTTTTGAGCTCTAGCGAACAAGCAAATGTCGATGAAGATGATATCTATATTGAAGATTGCGATGAAGGTGATGACTATTCAATTAACGACGAAGAAGAAGAAAATTCTGACTAACTATCAGAATGAAGCCCTATGTAAAACATTTTTTCATGTAATATATATTATGGATGATATATTTTGTAACATGAAATATTTATTTTATAAGTTTATGTATTGTTTAAGCACCGTTGTTATTGTTTTGTGCGATGGACAGTTTATCATTTAAGTGTTTGTAGAAAGGAAAATAGGCAATACAAATATAATCTTTCTTGTACAATGCACTCTCACCGATGTCTATACCGATGGACTAAGGTCCGTCGGCATCTCATAGAGAGTTGAAAAATAAGTACTGCAAATGCCACAATTACCGATAAATTTGCATATGGATTCCCATCTGTCGACATCTCACAGAGAGTTAAAAAATAAGTACTGCAAATGTCACAATCACCGATGAATTTGCAGACGGATTATCGTCATCAACATCTCACAGAGATTTAAAAAATAAGTACGGCAAATATCACAATCACCGACGAATTTACAAACAGATTTCAATTTGTTGGTATGTTGTCGGCAAGTCAATATTACCGACAAAATCACCGACGGACTGTGCGAATTCCAAAGGGCGGTGCATTAAATGCATCTCTGACCGCGACCCATTATCGACGGAATTATCGACAGACTGCAAAAAATATGGAGGGTAATTAAAAAGATGGTGCAAAATTCAAAATTTACTAACGAATTTTCGAAACATCATCAACGGAATAATTTAAAATAATATTTTTTTATTGTCGTAGGTAAAACTGCGCTATAAATTCCAGTGACCGCCCCTTCAGTTTATTTTTTCATCTACTCCGTTAATCCCCTTTCATTTCTTATTTTTTTCCTCTCATTTCCTTCAATATTTTTATTTGTTTTGCTTGTAATCTCTAGTTGAATCTTCATCAAATTAAAAGGTATGTGTTTCCTCTATTTCATTTTACTTTAAGGATTTTTTTTTTGTTTTAGCTATTTTTTTCTTGTTATGTTTTTTGTTTTGGTGTATTTTTATAATGTAGATAAAGCCTTGAAATAAACACATTATTAAGGTAAGCATATTTCATTCATAAAGTCTATATATTTTTTTGAATTTATTTTATTGTTGTATTGCCATAATAATTGAATAATTTGTTGAATTGTAGTTGTTAATGTTGAATTTACCTTAGAATTAGTAATTCAATATGTTGGAATAATTAGTAATTGTACTCGATTATTATTGCGTAATTTGTGTTTAATTATTTCCATTAATTTTAATTGTTAGTTTAGAGTTTTTTTTAATTTATTGAATATATTTTATTGTTTGTATTTCCATAATAATTGAATAATTTGTTGAATTGTAATTGTTAATGTTGAATTTACCTTGTAATTAGTATGAATGTTATTTGTATAGATGTTATGTTATATACAATATTGGTATAGATGGGGTCAATTGGTTGTGACTATTGTCAATATTTGCAGATTTGTGGATTTTGGTAGTCTCCAATATAGTGGAGGTGCTGTCGATTTTTTTTTAACATTCAAATTTAATTATATAATTATTCGTATAAAATTGTGTAGATATATAGAACGAAATCCACAGCTTGTCGCTCACGTATGATCACAGCTAGTTCTTCTAGCAGCGAGGATGACATATCCTTAAGTGCCTCTCAAGAAAAGGCACCTGCACCGTCAACCAATGCTGCCTCTTCCAGCGTGGTTTCACAGAGCAGAGGTGGCATGCCTTCGCAGCGAAATCAATTCACCCGCAAGTATGAGGCACAGTGGAAGGATGACCTTTCAATATAAGTTTGTTAAGGTTTTAGTTTTGTTTTTAAATTATAACATAATTTATGAACAACTAATCAATATTTCGTTAATTTAATTTATTTTCAGGTTCACAAACATTAAGGCCGCACGAGTAATATCATTGGCATTTAAATCGTCGATGGAGATTCCATTATTTCAATGGAGTTAGGTATCCATACATCCTGAATGGATACCTCAAATCGATGCATGGTTTGACAGATTTGAGGTTGGTGTTAATTTCTAATTTCCAGCTTATTTCTAATAAATTATTAATATAATTGTAAATAAATTATTATTTTTATTTAAAATTAATTATTTATACACAGGACAAATTCGAATGGGACAGTGCGCAAGACATTGTTGTGAGGAGGGTGTGGGAAAATCACACGGCAACTAGGTAACATTGAAAACAATACAAGATTTTTTTAGAAAAAAATTTATGTTTCAAAATCTAATTTCTCGCTATGGAAATAGGTTGCGTGATTTTTTGTATGAAGCATAAAAAAAACCGCGAGAGATCAGGGTCTCCAAGGCTAGAACGACGTGGCGGTTTGGAGGGATTTCAAACCGATATACATCCTAGAAAATATATGGCCACACTATCTTGAGCACGTGACGTCTGAGCGGTTCACACGACGCTCATAATCTGGTGCTGGCAATCAGAATCGGCCAATTCATGGCTCATTAACAACGCACATTGGCGGCTCCGTTCTGTTTGTTGCATATGCAAAATGGATGGTAAGATTAATTTAAATGAAATATATCGTTAAATTAATTTTTTGTTATTTAATTTTTTTTATTATAAGCTATGTCTCTTGGACGTGAGCCGAGCCTAATGGAGCTATTTGTTGAGACGCACATGCGGAGTCAAGACTGCCAAAAGGGGGTGCAACAGTTTGTTGACAACCGTGCTCAACACTTTGTGGTATGTTGTTTAACCATTTTATTTCATAAGTTATTATTATTTATTGAATTGAATATAATGATTACTTTTTTCATTTTCAAGAGACCTATAATAGCCTGTTGAGGGAGAGATATGGGGATGATCCTTCGACCCATCTGAATTTCGATCCGGATTTGTGGATGGAGGTTAGATCGTCCGGTGGACCCGGTAAAAATCGGGTGTACGGGCTCTCCAACACTACAGCCGAGAACTTGCGAGCGACCCATAGTGTCTCAACCGTTGGGAGCTCCCAATCAGTATCGAGCACCCAATCTAAGGAGTTGTGGCCTTGGAGCAACACACTGCTCAACTCACCAAAAAATACAACCACCTATCAGCGAAGTATGCACAACTCAAAGCGAATCATGAACAGCTTCGCGAAATGGTCATGAACATGGCATCATAGAGTGGTGATATATGTGTGCCTCCCCCTTTTCGGCCATATAACAACCAGCCTCCTCCAACTCCACCATTATATTAATTTGTAATGAATATTATTTAACTTTAATAGTTAATTTAATATTATTTTTTTTGAAACACCTTCAATTTGTTATGAATATTATTTAACTTTATTTTTTTGTTTTTAATGTTTAATAAAAAATTTATTTGCATAATTGGTTTTTTCTATTAATTTATATAATTTTATATTATGTATTCTAAATAATTTTTTAAAAACAAATTTAAAAATAATCACAAAGGATTTTACCGACGGACTATATCCGTCGGCATTTGACAAAGACCAGAAAATGTCAATCTTAGCGACGAATTTACAGACGGAATGAATCCGTCGGCATTTCATAGTAGCTTGGTGCAAATTTCACAATCACCGATGATTTGACTAACGCAAATAGTCTATCGGTATTTCACACATTCACCCATGGAATAAATCCGTCGGTATATTTCAAGCGGGAAATTTATTTTTGTTGGCATGCAATTTCCGTTTGTAAAACCATCGACAATTGTTTTTTTTTTTTTACCGATTGATGTAGCGACGGAATGAGGTATTACCGATGAAAGGAAAGCCGATGGAAGGTTTCCGTCGGGGATTTCATCGATAAAAAAATTACCGACGAACTATGAATCACAGACCGACGGAATAGTTCGATCGGTAAAACTGTGAAATCTTGTAGTGTTTGTTTTGTCGGCATAAAAAACACACTCCATCGGTAAAAGTCACCAACAAATACTATCTGTCGGCATTTAGATCGTCGGTAATTTCTCTTTTTGTCGCTAATTCTGTCGGTAAAAAAAATAAACATCGACAGTCGTACAAACAGAAAAAGCGTACCAAAAAAAATTCTACTAAAAATATACTGACGAAATAATTCGTCGGTGAATGTGGCATAGGCAGTAAATATTTTGTAACTCTCTGTAAAATACCGATGGTCTTTGGCTGTTGATGTAGACGTCGATGATAGTGGCATATGCAGTAAATATTTTTCAATTATCTGTAAAATACCAATTATGCAAATAAAATTAAAAATATAAAAATATAGTTAAATAATATTCATTATAAATTTAATGTGTTTCCAAAAAAAATTAAACTAGAACAATGACGGAGCTGGAGGAGGAGGAGGCTAGTTGTTTCCGGAACCAAACGGCCAAAAAAGGGGCGCACATGTATCACCCATCTGTGATCTAATGTCCATGACCATTTGACGGAGTAGTTCATAATCCTTCGAGAGTCGCTCGTATTGTTGTTTTAAGGCCATGAACTCCTCAGACTAGGTGCTTGATACTAATTAGAAGCTCCTAACGGTTGAGACATTATGGGTCGCCCGCAAGTTCTCAGCCGTAGTGTTGGAGAGCCCATACACCTTATTTTTATCGGGTCCACCAGACGATCCTACCTCCATCCACAAATCTAGATTGAAATCCGGATGGGTCGAAGGATCATCCCTGCATCTCTCCCTCAACCGGCTATTATAGGTCTCCTAAAAATTAAAAAAGAAATCATCTTATTCAATTCAAGAAAGTAATAACTTAGAAAATAAAATTGTTGAACGAACATACCATAAAGTGTTGAGCGCGGTTGTCATCAAACTATTGCACCCCTTTTTGGCGGTCTTTACTTCGCATGTGCGTCTCTACAAACAACTTCATTGGACTCGACTCACATCCAAGAGACGTGGCCTGTAAGAAAACAAATGTTGCAAGTTAAATATATTTATAAGTAACAACAAATTAATTAACAATATATTTCATTTAAATTAATCTTATCATACGCTTCGCATGTGCACTGTACGAAACAAAGCTGTCGTTGTGCGTGCTCACTGAACCATGAATTTGTTAGTTCTGGTTGTTGGCACCGGACTATAAGCGTCGTGTGAACCGCTCAGACGTCACATGCTCAATATATTGCGGCCATATATCCCCCAGGATGTATGGTGATTTGAAATCCCTCCAAACCACCAAGTTATTCCAGCCTTGTAGACCATTATCTCTCGCATATTTCTTGGCTTTTTTTGTGTGTCATACCAAAAATCACACAACCTACTTCCATAGTGACAAATTAAATTTTAAAACAAAAAATTGTCTTGTTTTCGATGTTACCTATATGCCGCGTGATTCTCCCACACTCTCTTCACAACATTATCATGCGCGCTATCCCACTCAAACTTGTGTTCCGTATAAGTAATTTATTTAAAATAAAAATAGTACGAGATATAAAATTATAAAAATGATTTATTAAAGATAAGTTGGAAATTAGAAGTTAACACCTACCTGTAATCTTCGAAACCATGCATCAATATAAGGTCTCTAATTAGTATGTTTGGAAAGTTGACTCCATTGAAATAATAGAATCTCCATCAACGATTTAAACGCCGATGTTATTACCCGGGCGGTCAACCTGAAAATAAATAAAAATAATAAAATATTAATTAGTTGTTCATAAATTATGTTATAAGTATAAAAAAACTAAAACATAAACAAACTTACATTGAAAAGTCATCCTTCCCATATGCTTGGTACTTGCGGGTGAATTGACCCCGTTGTGAAGGCACGCCGCCTCTGCGTTGTGAAACTGTGCTGGAAGAGGCAGCATTGCGAGTGGGCGTAGGTGCCTCTACTTGATCGCCACCTAAGGATAAGTCATCATTGCTGCTAGACTAACTAGCTGCAACCATTTGTTGACGACGTGTTGTTAATTTCATTCTATGCATTTACACAAATTTATATGAATAATTAAATAATTAAATTCAATTATTTAAAAAAAAAAATCAGGAGCACCTCCCCTATACTGGAGACTACCCAAAGTTTTCAAACCTGCAAATATTGACAATAGCCATAAACCAATTGACTCCATTGAAAAATCTTATATATAACCTAGCATCTATACAAATTTAACAAAAAAATAAAGCAAAAAAAATAACATTTAAAATTATATATTCAACTAACATCTATAGAGATTCATCAATAATAATTAAAATTAATGGAAATAATCAAACACATATCAAGCAATAATAGAGTAAAATTAAGATAAAATAATTAAATTTAATCCTATATTTTGAATTACTATTTACAAGTAAATTCAAGAATAACAATTAAAATTCAACAAGATAATCAATTATTATGGCAATAAAAACAATAAAATAGGCAACAAATTAAAAAAAAAAAACTATAGGCTTTAGGAATGAAAAAAATGCTTACTTTAATAGTCTATTTATTTTTAGACTTTATCTATATACAATACAAAAAAAACAAAATAAAAATATATTGTTATTTTTATATCTTTTTAATATGCTGATATCAAAAATAATTTTTTTAAAAAAAATTATTTAAAAATATTTTAAAAACAATTATTATCTCAAACAAAATATCCCAAGCGACAATCTCAATACACTTGGCTGCAGAGGAAGCCTAACACATCATCACTAGCTAATTAATGAGATTAGTATATATAAATCATGGATTACAAAATCAAATGTTTATTAGGAAATGTTTGATAATACATTTTAAAAATTCCCACTAGTCAGGGGGTCAATAATTCCATGAAGGAATACTAATAGAAAAATCAGTGAGTCAAAATAAAACAAAATGCAAAGAAAAGTCAAGGAGAGGTGAGGTGAGAGATCATCGAGATCACTGCGGATCGTAGTGGCGAAGATTAAATACAACTCTTGGAGTGGTTCTTGATTACATAAATTAACAGTCCCTCAGCTTGTAAGTGTTTTTCACTTTAACCTTTAACTTTTTTAATTGGCATTATAATCTCACTAATAAATTTAGTTTTTAACCCTTGAATCCAACGGATCTTCCTGAAGTATTACATGCTAATAGATAAGAGAATTGTAATTAAAGGACTAAATTAAAAATAAATAAATTTTTTATTAAAAGATTAAGAGAAATAATTAAAAATCAAAAAAATATGAATTAAAATTGAAACACAAAAAATAACTAACCTTTACTTTTTAGTGATGTTCATGAGTGACAAATTGTTAGTCTTCGCTGTCAGGTGCCATATCGAGAGGAAAAATATGTGGCATCGCTTATAAAAGGGTAGATATGTCTAGTGAGAAGCGTCGTATGCACCGCACAAAGAGCGCAGGCGCTTCTCATGTATTGGCATGGTGTGAGCATGTGATAGCATCTTTTTTTAATTAAAAAATCATTAATTTAACATTAAAAAGACTAAAATGCCCTCTAATAATATGAAATTAAAAAAATATATGTAAAAGGATAAAATTACCTTTGCACACATTTGTTTATGATTTAAAGGGTAAAACTATCTTTTCAATGTATTCTAACATATATATATATATATATATATGGTCAATAGTTCTATTTTTATTTACTTGAAAGGTAAATTAGTTATTTTATTGTTCTCAAAAAATAAAAAAACATTTGCATGTACCCTTAACAATCCTTTAATAACTAGTGAACGGATGGAAATGACTGTATTATCCTCCAACATCAAGGCATCTCCTTTTTCTTTAAAGTGCAAAATCATAATCTTACTATAGCAATGAATAGTTTTTTGTGTTTGAGTCACGTTTTTAATGTTAATTATTTTGAAAGTAAAGAGGTCGGTTGCCTTGTTTGAAACTAGAGACATTGGCTGCTAAATAGA
>JAAWWB010000654.1:7500-10000 GCA_018804465.1 Populus tomentosa
CTGTTCAGGCACAGCGGGCAGTGTTGGAATCGGCAGCGCCGACGAAATCGGCAGAATCGGCAGCGGGTGCTGACGATGAGTCTGGACTGTTTATAGTCCTAGGCTTGACGAAAAAGACTGGGGGCCTAGGCACACGCTGGGGCAGGGGCAGCGGCAGCGATGCCAACAGTGGGAAAAATCGGCAGCGCGGATTTGTGCAGCTGGAGGCCCGTCGGGGAAAATCGGCAGCGCGGATTTTTTGACGAACATGGGCTGGACGCTGGGCTGTCCAGGCCAGGCAGGAAAAATCGTCAAGGAATTGCGCTGGCGAAGCAGGGGCTGTTCAGCCACAGCGGGCAGTGTTGGAATCGGCAGCGCCGACGAAATCGGCAGAATCGGCAGAATCGGCAGCAGGTGCTGACGATGAGTCTGGACTGTTTATAGTCCTAGGCTTGACGAAAAAGACTGGGGGCCTAGGCACACGCTGGGGCAGGGGCAGCGGCTGCGATGCCAACAGTGGGAAAAATCGGCAGCGCGGATTTGTGCAGCTGGAGGCCCGTCGGGGAAAATCGGCAGCGCGGATTTTTTGACGAACATGGGCTGGACGCTGGGCTGTCCAGGCCAGGCAGGAAAAATCGTCAAGGAATTGCTCTGGCGAAGCAGGGGCTGTTCAGCCACAGCGGGCAGTGTTGGAATCGGCAGCGCCGACGAAATCGGCAGAATCGGCAGAATCGGCAGCAGGTGCTGACGATGAGTCTGGACTGTTTATAGTCCTAGGCTTGACGAAAAAGACTGGGGGCCTAGGCACACGCTGGGGCAGGGGCAGCGGCAGCGATGCCAACAGTGGGAAAAATCGGCAGCACGGATTTGTGCAGCTGGAGGCCCGTCGGGGAAAATCGGCAGCGCGGATTTTTTGACGAACATGGGCTGGATGCTGGGCTGTCCAGGCCAGGTAGGAAAAATCGTCAAGGAATTGCGCTGACGAAACAGGGGCTGTTCAGGCACAGGAGGCAGTGCTGGAATCGGCAGCGCCGACGAAATCGGCAAAGTCGGCAGAATCGGCAACGTCGGCACAATCGGCAGCAGGTGCTGACGATGAGTCTGGATGGACGGACTGCATATGACCCGGCTGCCCGCAACGAGTCATTCAATTCTCTGCCCTATCAACATAACTCCCGATGTGTTGTTCGCTATCTCGGAAGAAGAGATCTCTTCCTCCCCGGGATGGCCGGGTGCGATTACCCGGCGGCGTCATTCATATCGCTGCCCTATCGGCTACAACTGCTGATGGGGGGATTAGAGGCCTGCCATGGTGGTGAGGGGAGGCGAAGACCGTGAAAGCAAGAGTTTTCCCGGGGCTCCTCCGTTGGCCGCGGCATGCGAGCTGCCGGTTTTCCCGCATTCCGCCAAGAAAACGTCGTGCTTCCCACATGAAATCAATCCAGTAAAACCAGCCATATTTTTGTGAGGCTGCCAGCTGAATTTGGGGTCATTCCGGGCCGGTCACTATTTTTGCGTATTTCCTTGATTTTTAACGGTAGGAAAATAAACAAAAATACTTCCCGGCCACGAAAAAATCCGGGATTATTTCTGGAGGTGGATTGGATTATTGCCAACCTATGTGCAAAATTTCAGCTCAAAATACCAAGAAATGAATTTTTTAGAGGGGGGGTGACAGCTGGGACCTAGTAGTGTCTACCCCTGCCAGAGCTGCAATAACACTTATAGCTCTTTAGGGGGGTGCCCCCCGACTGGCCATGGGGCGCGCTGGCTGGCGCCCATAGGCCTGCCGCGGGGGATTTGCGAGCTGCCGCTATGCTCGGACTAACGTGGGGGGCCTCACGGCCCGAAGTAACGCCGCCATCGATGACCCGTTTTCCGCCCGGCGACGACCCGATTCCGGCCACCGTCCCTATAAAAATCACACGCGCGCGCGCGCGCGCCCGCCCGCGCCCGCGCTTGGCGCTGGGGCCTGGGGGCCTGGGGCCTGAGGGCCTGGGGCCCTTGGGGGCCCTTGGGCGCTTGGGCGCGCGCGCGCGCGACAATGATTCCCACGCAGCCATGCTGCGCTGCGCAACGGGGGCTGACGCGGGGACAGCCCCTGCTGGCTTGCTATCTTGCCTGCGGGGGGGGCTGCCTTCGGGCCCTGCCCCCCTGCGCTCTTGCCTGCCCCCCGCGCGGGAGAGGCTGGGCACACGCTGGGGCAGGGGCTGCGGCAGCGATGCCAACAGCGGGAAAAATCGGCAGCGCGGATTTGTGCCGCTGGAGGCCCGTCGGGGAAAATCGGCAGCGCAGATTTGTGCCCGCCGGGGAAAATCGGCAGCGCAGATTTTTTGACGAACATGGGCTGGACGCTGGGCTGGCCAGGCCAGGCAGGAAAATTCGTCTAGGGGGTAGGCTCACGGCAACGGGGGCTGACGCGGGGACAGCCCCTGCTGGCTTGCTATCTTGCCTGCGGGGGGGCTGCCTTCGGGCCCTGGCCCCCTGCGCTCTTGCCTGCCCCCCGCGCGGGAGAGGCTAG
>JAAWWB010000654.1:25000-32500 GCA_018804465.1 Populus tomentosa
TGCTGACGATGAGTCTGGACTGTTTATAGTCCTAGGTTTGACGAAAAAGACTGGGGGCCTAGGCACACGCTGGGGCAGGGGCAGGGGCAGCGATGCCAACAGTGGGAAAAATCGGCAGCGCGGATTTGTGCAGCTGGAGGCCCGTCGGGGAAAATCGGCAGCGCGGATTTTTTGACGAACATGGGCTGGACGCTGGGCTGTCCATGCCAGGCAGGAAAAATCGTCAAGGAATTGCGCTGCCGAAGCAGGGGCTGTTCAGGCACAGCGGGCAGTGTTGGAATCGGCAGCGCCGACGAAATCGGCAGAATCGGCAGCGGGTGCTGACGATGAGTCTGGACTGTTTATAGTCCTAGGCTTGACGAAAAAGACTGGGGGCCTAGGCACACGCTGGGGCAGGGGCAGCGGCAGCGATGCCAACAGTGGGAAAAATCGGCAGCGCGGATTTGTGCAGCTGGAGGCCCGTCGGTGAAAATCGGCAGCGCGGATTTTTTGACGAACATGGGCTGGACGCTGGGCTGTCCAGGCCAGGCAGGAAAAATCGTCAAGGAATTGCGCTGGCGAAGCAGGGGCTGTTCAGCCACAGCGGGCAGTGTTGGAATCGGCAGCGCCGACGAAATCAGCAGAATCGGCAGAATCGGCAGCAGGTGCTGACGATGAGGCTGGACTGTTTATAGTCCTAGGCTTGACGAAAAAGACTGGGGGCCTAGGCACACGCTGGGGCAGGGGCAGGGGCAGCGATGCCAACAGTGGGAAAAATCGGCAGCGCGGATTTGTGCAGCTGGAGGCCCGTCGGGGAAAATCGGCAGCGCGGATTTTTTGACGAACATGGGCTGGACGCTGGGCTGTCCAGGCCAGGCAGGAAAAATCGTCAAGGAATTGCGCTGGCGAAGCAGGGGCTGTTCAGGCACAGCGGGCAGTGTTGGAATCGGCAGCGCCGACGAAATCGGCAGAATCGGCAGCAGGTGCTGACGATGAGTCTGGACTGTTTATAGTCCTAGGTTTGACGAAAAAGACTGGGGGCCTAGGCACACGCTGGGGCAAGGGGCAAGCGGCAGCGATGCCAACAGTGGGAAAAATCGGCAGCGCGGATTTGTGCAGCTGGAGGCCCGTCGGGGAAAATCGGCAGCGCGGATTTTTTGACGAACATGGGCTGGACGCTGGGCTGTCCAGGCCAGGCAGGAAAAATCGTCAAGGAATTGCGCTGGCGAAGCAGGGGCTGTTCATGCACAGCGGGCAGTGTTGGAATCGGCAGCGCCGACGAAATCGGCAGAATCGGCAGAATCGGCAGCAGGTGCTGACGATGAGTCTGGACTGTTTATAGTCCTAGGCTTGACGAAAAAGACTGGGGGCCTAGGCACGCGCTGGGGCAGGGGCAGCGGCAGCGATGCCAACAGTGGGAAAAATCGGCAGCGCGGATTTGTGCAGCTGGAGGCCCGTCGGTGAAAATCGGCAGCGCGGATTTTTTGACGAACATGGGCTGGATGCTGGGCTGTCCAGGCCAGGCAGGAAAAATCGTCAAGGAATTGCGCTGGCGAAGCAGGGGCTGTTCAGCCACAGCGGGCAGTGTTGGAATCGGCAGCGCCGACGAAATCAGCAGAATCGGCAGAATCGGCAGCAGGTGCTGACGATGAGGCTGGACTGTTTATAGTCCTAGGCTTGACGAAAAAGACTGGGGGCCTAGGCACACGCTGGGGCAGGGGCAGGGGCAAGCGATGCCAACAGTGGGAAAAATCGGCAGCGCGGATTTGTGCAGCTGGAGGCCCGTCGGGGAAAATCGGCAGCGCGGATTTTTTGACGAACATGGGCTGGACGCTGGGCTGTCCACGCCAGGCAGGAAAAATCGTCAAGGAATTGCGCTGCCGAAGCAGGGGCTGTTCAGGCACAGCGGGCAGTGTTGGAATCGGCAGCGCCGACGAAATCGGCAGAATCGGCAGCGGGTGCTGACGATGAGTCTGGACTGTTTATAGTCCTAGGCTTGACGAAAAAGACTGGGGGCCTAGGCACACGCTGGGGCAGGGGCAGCGGCAGCGATGCCAACAGTGGGAAAAATCGGCAGCGCGGATTTGTGCAGCTGGAGGCCCGTCGGTGAAAATCGGCAGCGCGGATTTTTTGACGAACATGGGCTGGACGCTGGGCTGTCCAGGCCAGGCAGGAAAAATCGTCAAGGAATTGCGCTGGCGAAGCAGGGGCTGTTCAGCCACAGCGGGCAGTGTTGGAATCGGCAGCGCCGACGAAATCAGCAGAATCGGCAGAATCGGCAGCAGGTGCTGACGATGAGGCTGGACTGTTTATAGTCCTACGCTTGACGAAAAAGACTGGGGGCCTAGGCACACGCTGGGGCAGGGGCAGGGGCAGCGATGCCAACAGTGGGAAAAATCGGCAGCGCGGATTTGTGCAGCTGGAGGCCCGTCGGGGAAATCGGCAGAGCGGATTTTTTGACGAACATGGGCTGGACGCTGGGCTGTCCAGGCCAGGCAGGAAAAATCGTCAAGGAATTGCGCTGGCGAAGCAGGGGCTGTTCAGGCACAGCGGGCAGTGTTGGAATCGGCAGCGCCGACGAAATCGGCAGAATCGGCAGAATCGGCAGCAGGTGCTGACGATGAGTCTGGACTGTTTATAGTCCTAGGTTGACGAAAAAGACTGGGGGCCTAGGCACACGCTGGGGCAGGGGCAGCGGCAGCGATGCCAACAGTGGGAAAAATCGGCAGCGCGGATTTGTGCAGCTGGAGGCCCGTCGGGGAAAATCGGCAGCGCAGATTTTTTGACGAACATGGGCTGGACGCTGGGCTGTCCAGGCCAGGCAGGAAAAATCGTCAAGGAATTGCGCTGCCGAAGCAGGGGCTGTTCAGGCACAGCGGGCAGTGTTGGAATCGGCAGCGCCGACGAAATCGGCAGAATCGGCAGAATCGGCAGCAGGTGCTGACGATGAGTCTGGACTGTTTATAGTCCTAGGCTTGACGAAAAAGACTGGGGGCCTAGGCACACGCTGGGGCAGGGGCAGCGGCAGCGATGCCAAACAGTGGGAAAAATCGGCAGCGCGGATTTGTGCAGCTGGAGGCCCGTCGGGGAAAATCGCAGCGCAGATTTTTTGACGAACATGGGCTGGACGCTGGGCTGTCCAGGCCAGGCAGGAAACATCGTCAAGGAATTGCGCTGGCGAAGCAGGGGCTGTTCAGCCACAGCGGGCAGTGTTGGAATCGGCAGCGCCGACGAAATCGGCAGAATCGGCAGAATCGGCAGCAGGTGCTGACGATGAGTCTGGACTGTTTATAGTCCTAGGCTTGACGAAAAAGACTGGGGGCCTAGGCACACGCTGGGGCAGGGGCAGCGGCAGCGATGCCAACAGTGGGAAAAATCGGCAGCGCGGATTTGTGCAGCTGGAAGCCCGTCGGGGAAAATCGGCAGCGCAGATTTTTTGACGAACATGGGCTGGACGCTGGGCTGTCCAGGCCAGGCAGGAAACATCGTCAAGGAATTGCGCTGGCGAAGCAGGGGCTGTTCAGCCACAGCGGGCAGTGTTGGAATCGGCAGCGCCGACGAAATCGGCAGAATCGGCAGAATCGGCAGCAGGTGCTGACGATGAGTCTGGACTGTTTATAGTCCTAGGCTTGACGAAAAAGACTGGGGGCCTAGGCACACGCTGGGGCAGGGGCAGGCGGGCAGCGATGCAACAGTGGGAAAAATCGGCAGCGCGGATTTGTGCAGCTGGAAGGCCCGTCGGGGAAAATCGGCAGCGCAGATTTTTTGACGAACATGGGCTGGACGCTGGGCTGTCCAGGCCAGGCAGGAAACATCGTCAAGGAATTGCGCTGGCCGAAGCAGGGGCTGTTCAGGCACAGCGGGCAGTGTTGGAATCGGCAGCGCCGACGAATCGGCAGAAGTCGGCAGAATCGGCAGCAGGTGCTGACGATGAGTCTGGACTGTTTATAGTCCTAGGCTTGACGAAAAGACTGGGGGCCTAGGCACACGCTGGGGCAGGGGCAGCGGCAGCGATGCCAACAGTGGGAAAATCGGCAGCGCGGATTTGTGCAGCTGGAGGCCCGTCGGGGAAAATCGGCAGCGCAGATTTTTTGACGAACATGGGCTGGACGCTGGGCTGTCCAGGCCAGGCAGGAAACATCGTCAAGGAATTGCGCTGGCGAAAGCAGGGGCTGTTCAGCCACAGCGGGCAGTGTTGGAATCGGCAGCGCCGACGAAATCGGCAAAGTCGGCAGAATCGGCAGCAGGTGCTGACGATGAGTCTGGACTGTTTATAGTCCTAGGCTTGACGAAAAAGACTGGGGGCCTAGGCACACGCTGGGGCAGGGGCAGCGGCAGCGATGCCAACAGTGGGAAAAATCGGCAGCGCGGATTTGTGCAGCTGGAGGCCCGTCGGGGAAAATCGGCAGCGCAGATTTTTGACGAACATGGGCTGGACGCTGGGCTGTCCAGGCCAGGCAGGAAAAATCGTCAAGGAATTGCGCTGGCGAAGCAGGGGCTGTTCAGGCACAGCGGGCAGTGTTGGAATCGGCAGCGCCGACGAAATCGGCAGAATCGGCAGAATCGGCAGCAGGTGCTGACGATGAGTCTGGACTGTTTATAGTCCTAGGCTTGACGAAAAAGACTGGGGGCCTAGGCACACGCTGGGGCAGGGGCAGCGGCAGCGATGCCAACAGTGGGAAAAATCGGCAGCGCGGATTTGTGCAGCTGGAGGCCCGTCGGGGAAAATCGGCAGCGCAGATTTTTTGACGAACATGGGCTGGACGCTGGGCTGTCCAGGCCAGGCAGGAAACATCGTCAAGGAATTGCGCTGCCGAAGCAGGGGCTGTTCAGGCACAGCGGGCAGTGTTGGAATCGGCAGCGCCGACGAAATCGGCAGAATCGGCAGAATCGGCAGCAGGTGCTGACGATGAGTCTGGACTGTTTATAGTCCTAGGCTTGACGAAAAAGACTGGGGGCCTAGGCACACGCTGGGGCAGGGGCAGCGGCAGCGATGCCAACAGTGGGAAAAATCGGCAGCGCGGATTTGTGCAGCTGGAAGGCCCGTCGGGGAAAATCGGCAGCGCAGATTTTTTGACGAACATGGGCTGGACGCTGGGCTGTCCAGGCCAGGCAGGAAACATCGTCAAGGAATTGCGCTGGCGAAGCAGGGGCTGTTCAGCCACAGCGGGCAGTGTTGGAATCGGCAGCGCCGACGAAATCGGCAAAGTCGGCAGAATCGGCAGCAGGTGCTGAAGATGAGTCTGGACTGTTTATAGTCCTAGGCTTGACGAAAAAGACTGGGGGCCTAGGCTCACGCTGGGGCAGGGGCAGCGGCAGCGATGCCAACAGTGGGAAAAATCGGCAGCGCGGATTTGTGCAGCTGGAAGCCCGTCGGGGAAAATCGGCAGCGCAGATTTTTTGACGAACATGGGCTGGACGCTGGGCTGTCCAGGCCAGGCAGGAAACATCGTCAAGGAATTGCGCTGGCGAAGCAGGGGCTGTTCAGGCCACAGCGGGCAGTGTTGGAATCGGCAGCGCCGACGAAATCGGCAGAGTCGGCAGAATCGGCAGCCGGTGCTGACGATGAGCCTGGACTGTTTATAGTCCTAGGCTTGACGAAAAAGACTGGGGGCCTAGGCACACGCTGGGGCAGGGGCAGCGGCAGCGATGCCACAGTGGGAAAATCGGCAGCGCGGATTTGTGCAGCTGGAGGCCCGTCGGTGAAAATCGGCAGCGCAGATTTTTTGACGAACATGGGCTGGACGCTGGGCTGGCCAGGCCAGGCAGGAAAATTCATCGAGGGGATGCGCTGACGAAACAGGGGCTGTTCGGACACAGGAGGCAGTGCTGGAATCGGCAGCGCCGACGAAATCGGCAAAGTCGGCAGAATCGGCAACGTCGGCACAATCGGCAGCAGGTGCTGACGATGAGTCTGGATGGACGGACTGCATATGACCCGGCTGCCCGCAACGAGTCATTCAATTCTCTGCCCTATCAACATAACTCCCGATGTGTTGTTCGCTATCTTGGAAGAAGAGATCTCTTCCTCCCCGGGATGGCCGGGTGCGATTACCCGGCGGCGTCATTCAAATCGCTGCCCTATCGGCTACAACTGCTGATGGGGGGATTAGAGGCCTGCCATGGTGGTGAGGGGAGGCGAAGACCGTGAAAGCAAGAGCTTTCCCGGGGCTCCTCCGTTGGCCGCGGCATGCGAGCTGCCGGTTTTCCCGCATTCCGCCAAGAAAACGTCGTGCTTCCCACATGAAATCAATCCAGTAAAACCAGCCATATTTTTGTGAGGCTGCCAGCTGAATTTGGGGTCATTCCGGGCTGGTCACTATTTTTGCGTATTTCCTTGATTTTTAACGGTAGGAAAATAAACAAAAATACTTCCGGCCACGAAAAAATCCGGGATTATTTCTGGAGGTGGATTGGATTATTGCCAACCTATGTGCAAAATTTCAGCTCAAAATACTAAGAAATGAATTTTTTAGAGGGGGGGTGACAGCTGGGACCTAGTAGTGTCTACCCCTGCCAGAGCTGCAATAACACTTATAGCTCTTTAGGGGGGTGCCCCCCGACTGGCCATGGGGCGCGCTGGCTGGCGCCCATAGGCCTGCCGCGGGGGATTTGCGAGCTGCCGCTATGCTAGGACTAACGTGGGGGGCCTCACGGCCCGAAGTAACGCCGCCATCGATGACCCGTTTTCCGGCCGGCGACGACCCGATTCCGGCCAGCGTCCCTATAAAAATCACACACGCGCGCGCGCGCCCGCCCGCGCCCGCGCCCGCGCTTGGCGCTGGGGCGCTGGGGCCTGGGGGCCTGGGGCCTGAGGGCCTGGGGCCCTTGGGGGCCCTTGGGCGCTTGGGCGCGCGCGCGCGCGGCAATGATTCCCACGCAGCCATGCTGCGCTGCGCAACGGGGGCTGACGCGGGGACAGCCCCTGCTGGCTTGCTATCTTGCCTGCGGGGGGGGGCTGCCTTCGGGCCCTGCCCCCCTGCGCTCTTGCCTGCCCCCCGCGCGGGAGAGGCTGGGCACACGCTGGGGCAGGGGCTGCGGCAGCGATGCCAACAGTGGGAGAAATCGGCAGCGCGGATTTGTGCCGCTGGAGGCCCGTCGGGGAAAATCGGCAGCGCAGATTTGTGCCCGCCGCGGAAAATCGGCAGCGCAGATTTGTGCCCGTCACGGAAAATCGGCAGCGCAGATTTTTTGACGAACATGGGCTGGACGCTGGGCTGGCCAGGCCAGGCAGGAAAATTCGTCTAGGGGGTAGGCTCACGGCAACGGGGGCTGACGCGGGGACAGCCCCTGCTGGCTTGCTATCTTGCCTGCGGGGGGGCTGCCTTCGGGCCCTGGCCCCCTGCGCTCTTGCCTGCCCCCCGCGCGGGAGAGGCTAGGCGCTGCTGGGGCCAGCCCGACGTCGCTGGCCGCGGCATGCGAGCTGCTGGTTTTCCCGCATTCCGCCAAGAAAACGTTGTGCTTTCCACATGAAATCAATCCAGTAAAATCAGCCATATTTTTGTGAGGCTGCCAGCCGAA
>JAAWWB010000654.1:37500-42090 GCA_018804465.1 Populus tomentosa
GATGGGGAAGATGTTTAACCAAAACTGGACTTTCCCAAAGAGAACAGACCGAAGGAGCTCCAAACGCCCTGCATAAGAAAGGTGCTTGCCAATCCATCCTTGGACCGACGACTTTAGATCCTGCAGAAGAGGAGAGAACTGGCTAGCTAGAAGACGATGGGGACTAAGTGGAACTCCAAGGTAGGTGAAAGGAAATTCTCCTTCTTTGAAGCCGGAAGAGGAGAGGATAAACTGCTTCTGGACACATCTGACACCTCCGAAGAATATGAAGGATTTTTGTGGATTTAAGTCCAATCCCGAAGTATGGCCAAATGTAGCAAGCTGATTGAGAATGCAAGTGACCGAAGAGGAATCTCCACGAGAAAGAATCAGCACATCATCTGCGAATGCAAGGTGAGTAATACCTTGCATAGCACACTTTGGATGAAATCGGAAGACCTCCTGCTGGGAAGCAAGCATGAGCATTCTTGAGAAGTATTCCATACAGCATATAAAGAGGTAAGGGGATAAGGGGTCTCCCTGCCGCACTCCACTATGACCTGCAAAAAACCCATGAATATCACCATTAACTGCTACAGAATATGAAGCAGAGGAGACACATTGCATCACCAGATTGACAAATGCAGCAGGAAAGCCAAGCTGACTAAGAAGGCAATCCAAGAATCCCCATTGGACTGAATCAAAAGCTTTTTTGAAATCAACTTTCAGCAGGCATCGGGGAGACGATCGCTTCCTACCATACTGGCGAAGGAGCTCCTGAACAAGGTTGATGTTGTCACTCATATATCTGCCACCTAAGAATGCATTCTGCATGGGGCTGATTATGCCTTGCAGAGCCTGGGCAAGTCGGCCAGCTAAGATCTTGGCCAACACTTTGTAGATAACATTACAGCAGGAGATAGGCCTGAAATCCGATGGAAAGGAGACATTCTTTGATTTGGGAATCAAAGTAATAATAGAGTGGTTAACCTGCTTGAGAAGCCTGCCAGAATGGAAAAAATCTTGGATGGCCAAACAGAAATCCCCTCCAACTATAGGCCAGGCTTTCTTAAAAAAGAATGAGGAGTAACCATCAGGACCTGGTGCCTTGTCATTGTCAATGCTAAATACTGCCTGACGAATATCTTCTGCTGAGACTGGAGAAAGGAGAAGACTATGAGAGCTGGATGGAAGACAAGGCCCACACCTAATAACAACACTATCAATAGGAATAGTGGACTTTGAGGAGCCCAACAACTGCTGATAATATGCCACAAATTCATCACCCACTGCCTTGAGGGAGCTGCTGAGATTGCCATTCCTGCACATAATAGCTGGGATGAAGTTTCTCCTGTGGTTTTGCCCCATAAGAGCATGGAAAAATTTAGTGCCTCTGTCGCTTTCCTTGAGATACTTGCACTTGATTTTTTGGCTGAAGAACTGATTCTCTGCAAACTTCAGAAAGGAAAGCTTGGAGCGTAGAAGCTTGTCCTCATCCAGCAGAAGATGGTTGTCCCTGTCTAGTTCGAGAGAGACTTGGAGTTGCTCCAGCTTGGATTCAATCCGGGAGACTCTTTCTGAAATATGACTAAAGTGCAGGCGGTTGAGCTCTTTCAAAGGACCCTTCAAGAGTTTAAGCTTGCGGCAGAGGGTATACATGGGAGTGCCATAGACAGAAGCTGACCAGCAGGAAGAGACGGTCTCTAGGAAGTGGTCGTGCAATGCCCACATATTGAAGAACTTAAAGTTTCTTCTGCCCTGCACATAAGAAGCAAATCTAACAAAGGCCGGGGAATGGTCAGTAAAGGCACCAGGAGGGTCAAAATGAACATGAGTGAGGTGCTGTAAAGAAAACCATGCAGGATTAATAAGCACCCTATCCAGCTTGCACCAAACCGAACCGTTTGTCCAACTGAAGTGGCATCCAGTGAAGTTTGCATCATGGAGACCCAAATCAGAACAACAGTCTTGAAAATCAGAAGTTTCATACGAAGACACAGCTGCACCATTGTGCTTGTCAACCGAGGACAACATGGAGTTAAAGTCTCCAAGAACCATCCAGGGGCTGTTTGAGTTCCATCTCCTTAGATCCTCCCAAAGAGATCTTCTAGCAGTGATTGTATTGAAGCCATAAACAAAAGTAGCCTTAAAGCTAATATGAGATATCAAACATGAGATTGAAAGGTGGACAGCTTGCGCAGAAGATGCAAGTAAATCAACCTTCACCGTGGATGGGTTCCATAAGACTACTATTCTGGCAGTATTTGCAACATTTGCATTTGAAAGGTGCTGCCAGTGCCTTATCCGAGACTTCTGGAATGAGGCAACTTTGGCTGGGAGAAGCTTTGTTTCCAGCAGCCCACACACGTCCATTTTATGCTTCTTCATGAGGCTCACCACCTCATGTTGTTTCAGGGGGTTGTTGAGCCCCCTGATGTTCCAGCTGAAGATAATCATATGTGTGTAGAGGAAGGGAGAACCCTTCCACCACTACCACGTGATGAGCTCCTTCTCTTACCCCGGTTGTTAACTAAGCCAACAGAAACAACATTACGGTCTGCCCTGCTTATAGATGCTCCAGCGAGTGCTTTCTCATGGATAGAGTCATCACCCCGCACGCTAACCTCCATTGGGCATGCCACTTCCTTGCCCTTATTGCTGCATGCCACTGCCTTGTCCCTGCATGTTACCCTATGCGGAGCAGCAGGTCCAGATGTTTCCTTGAGTCTGATGTTTGACTTCTTCCTCTTTACCACTTCCCATCCACCATCGACAGCTTCAACCTCTGCTTGCAAGGGGTCTAGAGTCTGCTGAACGTACTGACTGCTCCCTTTGTTTCCCATAGCATTATTTGGTTGTTGGATGCTGGGGGGGTTACTTGCTTTCCTGCTTTTAAATTTGTCCCATCCATCAGAAGCCACTTCAACTTCGGTAGCCATGGGATCCTGGCTATGTGAGGATGCACTAATCTGCCCATTAGGTTTTCCCTGGCTGGCTGCAAATCCAATCTGCCCATCAACCGGCCCAAGGCGATCGAAGACACTTCGGTCTTTGTGTGTAGTGGTAGCTGGAAGGTTTTGCTTGGCCACCGATCTTGCCGCAACCGGTTTAGGAGGGGGGATACATGCTCCTGTTTTGTGTCCCAAAACTTTACACGATGTGCAGAATCTAGGAAGAGTCTCGTAAATCACCGGTTGGTTCAACGTGGAACCGTTCGGCAAGTTGATGACAATAGAAGATTTCAAATCTGCAAGTAAATTCAGCTCTACCAACACTCTAGCATATGAAATTCTTGTCATGTTAAAAGTGAGCTGATCACTTTGTATGGGAGTGCCTAGCTTGCTAGCAATCTTGGCAAGGCAACGTGGAGACCAACACTTCAACGGCAGATTTGGAAGCTTTACCCATACAGGAACGCAAGACATTTCGTCCCTCCCAAAATTAAAATATTCCGGCATGGCTTTGAGGATTAATGGGCGGCCATATATTAAATAAGGTCCATTGGCTAGCACTGCAAGCTTGTCCTCAATATTTTTGAATCTATACACTAGCCATCCGGATTCATGGATGGACAAAGTTGCATTACACTTCCAAGAGTTTGAGATTATATTATTCATTGCATTAAAACCCGGTGATTTACCAGCCACATATCCAACAAGGCATGATTCCCAAACATTGTAATTAATATCAAGATCGGCAGTAAGCAAGTCACAAGGCAATTCATTACAAGAAGCTGAAATGTGAGGGAATTTGGGACCTGTTGCTGAGCTACGGTTTGTTGCAAACAAATCACGCCATTTCTCCACAGGAGCTGGGGGTTGTGGGACGCCTGAATGTGGGCATGCTGTGGACGGGGGGAGATAACATTAGGAACTTCAGTGGGAGAGGAATGGTTTACCTCAACTAAACTTGGGGAGGTTTGCGGGAGAGCTGCCACCGGGATGCGAACATCCTCTTTGTTGAGATAACTTCTGGAATTGCTGAATGTCCTGGATGGGGACATGCTGTGGGCGAGGAGATGACATTAGGAACTTTAATGGGATAGGAATGGGCTACCTCAACGCACCCTGGGAGGGTTTGCTGGAGCAGTCACCGGGGGGAACTCCTCCTTGTTGAGATAGTTATTGGGGACGCTGAATGACCAGGTTCATGCAATGGCAGAACTCTCGAAGCACTGTTAAGGGCTAGATCCAAGGCTGCATCCAAGTTGTTGTCCTGAAGAAGGAGTCACCGTGGGTAATCAGGGGACACCGTGGGACAGCGGATGTTGAATAATCAACTATCTCATCTTCATAGTCTTTCTTCGTCTGAACAGTCTTCTACAAGTACATGGTCAGGAGCAGATTGAGGAGAGTCAACGGTTGGGAAGAGGACCATCTCAGCAAGACTAAGGAGCTTGTCGGGGCTAGACCACCCTGACCTCTTTATGTGAATGGTATAGAATCGGAGGGGATGGGGGTGGGGGGGGAGGAGGAGGAGGAATAGATGGGGCTGCAAGAGCAAGAATAGAATCAGCATCATTGATTAATTGTTGCTGGTTCCTCCTTGTTGTGCTTCGTGTAGTGCGTTTGCTTTTGGCCATGGAGGGGACAGGAGAAAAGCATGAAGGGG
>JAAWWB010000647.1:0-41157 GCA_018804465.1 Populus tomentosa
GAGAAAGAAACGCTTTGACTCGGTGAGTTTCGCGGCATCCGAACTTTTATGCCGCGGTTGCCGAAATTCAGTTGCCTTTTGAATTTCGGGTGATCCCTCTTGAGAATGTATGCTTCTGCTACTTGTTCTACATCAGACTTTCTTCCGCAAACGGAGAAACGCTTGACTCGGTGAGTTTCGCGGCATTCCGACTTGATGCCCCGGTTGCCGAAATTCAGTTGCCTTTGAATTTGGGTGATCCCTCTTGAGCATGTATGCTTCTGCTACTTGTTCTACATCAGACTTTCTTCCGCAAAACGGCGAAACGCTTGACTCGGTGAGTCTTCGCGGCATTCCGACTTCGATGCCCCGTTGCCGAAATTCAGCTTGCCTTTGAATTTCGGGTGATCCCTCTTGAGCATGTATGCTTCTGCTACTTGTTTCTACATCAGACTTCTTCCGCAAAACGGCGAAACGCGTTGGACTCGTGGATTTTCGCGGCATTCCGACTTCGGATGGCCCGGTTGCCGAATTCAGTTGCCTTTGAATTTCGGGTGATCCCTCTTGAGCATGTATGCTTCTGCTACTTGTTCTACATCAGACTTCCTTCCGCAAACGCGAAACGCTTTGACTCGGTGAGTTTCGCGGCATTCCGACTTCGATGCCCCGGGTTGCCGAAATTCAGTTGCCTTTGAATTTCGGGTGATCCCTCTTGAGCATGTATGCTTCTGCTACTTGTTCTACATCAGACTTCTTCCGCAAACGGCGAAACGCTTTGACTCGGTGAGTTTCGCGGCATTCCGACTTCGATGCCCGGTTGCCGAAATTCAGTTGCCTTTGAATTTCGGGTGATCCCTCTTGAGCATGTATGCTTCTGCTACTTGTTCTACATCAGACTTCTTCCGCAAACGGCGAAACGCTTTGACTCGGTGAGTTTCGCGGCATTCCGACTTCGATGCCCGGTTGCCGAAATTCAGTTGCCTTTGAATTTCGGGTGATCCCTCTTGAGCATGTATGCTTCTGCTACTTGTTCTACATCAGACTTCTTCCTGCAAACGGCGAAACGCTTTGACTCGGTGAGTTTCGCGACATTCCGACTTCGATGCCCGGTTGCCGAAATTCAGTTGCCTTTGAATTTCGGGTGATCCCTCTTGAGCATGTATGCTTCTGCTACTTGTTCTACCTCAGACCTCTTCCGCAAACGGCGAAACGCTTTGACTCGGTGAGTTTCGCGGCATTCCGACTTCGATGCCCCGGTTGCCGAAATTCAGTTGCCTTTGAATTTCGGGTGATCCCTCTTGAGCATGTATGCTTCTGCTACTTGTTCTACATCAGACTTCTTCCGCAAACGGCGAAACGCTTTGACTCGGTGAGTTTCGCGGCATTCCGACTTCGATGCCCCGGTTGCCGAAATTCAGTTGCCTTTGAATTTCGGGTGATCCCTCTTGAGCATGTATGCTTCTGCTACTTGTTCTACATCAGACTTTCTTCCGCAAACGGCGAAACGCTTTGACTCGGTGAGTTTCGCGGCATTCCGACTTCGATGCCCCGGTTGCCGAAATTCAGTTGCCTTTGAATTTCGGGTGATCCCTCTTGAGCATGTATGCTTCTGCTACTTGTTCTACATCAGACTTTCTTCCGCAAACGGCGAAACGCTTTGACTCGGTGAGTTTCGCGGCATTCCGACTTCGATGCCCCGGTTGCCGAAATTCAGTTGCCTTTGAATTTCGGGTGATCCCTCTTGAGCATGTATGCTTCTGCTACTTGTTCTACATCAGACTTCTTCCGCAAACGGCGAAACGCTTTGACTCGGTGAGTTTCGCGGCATTCCGACTTCGATGCCCCGGTTGCCGAAATTCAGTTGCCTTTGAATTTCGGGTGATCCCTCTTGAGCATGTATGCTTCTGCTACTTGTTCTACATCAGACTTTCTTCCGCAAACGGCGAAACGCTTTGACTCGGTGAGTTTCGCGGCATTCCGACTTCGATGCCCGGTTGCCGAAATTCAGTTGCCTTTGAATTTCGGGTGATCCCTCTTGAGCATGTATGCTTCTGCTACTTGTTCTCCATCAGACTTCTTCCGCAAACGGCGAAACGCTTTGACTCGGTGAGTTTCGAGGCATTCCGACTTCGATGCCCCGGTTGCCGAAATTCAGTTGCCTTTGAATTTCGGGTGATCCCTCTTGAGCATGTATGCTTCTGCTACTTGTTCTACATCAGACTTCTTCCGCAAACGGCGAAACGCTTTGACTCGGTGAGTTTCGCGGCATTCCGACTTCGATGCCCCGGTTGCCGAAATTCAGTTGCCTTTGAATTTCGGGTGATCCCTCTTGAGCATGTATGCTTCTGCTACTTGTTCTACATCAGACTTTCTTCCGCAAACGGCGAAACGCTTTGACTCGGTGAGTTTCGCGGCATTCCGACTTCGATGCCCCGGTTGCCGAAATTCAGTTGCCTTTGAATTTCGGGTGATCCCTCTTGAGCATGTATGCTTCTGCTACTTGTTCTACATCAGACTTTCTTCCGCAAACGGCGAAACGCTTTGACTCGGTGAGTTTCGCGGCATTCCGACTTCGATGCCCCGGTTGCCGAAATTCAGTTGCCTTTGAATTTCGGGTGATCCCTCTTGAGCATGTATGCTTCTGCTACTTGTTCTACATCAGACTTTCTTCCGCAAACGGCGAAACGCTTTGACTCGGTGAGTTTCGCGGCATTCCGACTTCGATGCCCCGGTTGCCGAAATTCAGTTGCCTTTGAATTTCGGGTGATCCCTCTTGAGCATGTATGCTTCTGCTACTTGTTCTACATCAGACTTTCTTCCGCAAACGGCGAAACGCTTTGACTCGGTGAGTTTCGCGGCATTCCGACTTCGATGCCCCGGTTGCCGAAATTCAGTTGCCTTTGAATTTCGGGTGATCCCTCTTGAGCATGTATGCTTCTGCTACTTGTTCTACATCAGACTTTCTTCCGCAAACGGCGAAACGCTTTGACTCGGTGAGTTTCGCGGCATTCCGACTTCGATGCCCCGGTTGCCGAAATTCAGTTGCCTTTGAATTTCGGGTGATCCCTCTTGAGCATGTATGCTTCTGCTACTTGTTCTACATCAGACTTTCTTCCGCAAACGGCGAAACGCTTTGACTCGGTGAGTTTCGCGGCATTCCGACTTCGATGCCCCGGTTGCCGAAATTCAGTTGCCTTTGAATTTCGGGTGATCCCTCTTGAGCATGTATGCTTCTGCTACTTGTTCTACATCAGACTTTCTTCCGCAAACGGCGAAACGCTTTGACTCGGTGAGTTTCGCGGCATTCCGACTTCGATGCCCGGTTGCCGAAATTCAGTTGCCTTTGAATTTCGGGTGATCCCTCTTGAGCATGTATGCTTCTGCTACTTGTTCTACATCAGACTTTCTTCCGCAAACGGCGAAACGCTTTGACTCGTGAGTTTCGCTGCATTCCGACTTCGATGCCCCGGTTGCCGAAATTCAGTTGCCTTTGAATTTCGGGTGATCCCTCTTGAGCATGTATGCTTCTGCTACTTGTTCTACCTCAGACTTTCTTCTTCCGCAAACGCGAGAACCTTTGACCATCGGTGAAGTTTGCCGCGGCATTCCAACTTGATGCCTCGTTGCCTGAAATTCAGTTGCCCTTTGAATTTCAGGGTGAATCCTCTTAGAGCATGTATTCTCTTCTGCTACTTGTGCTACATTAGAGTTCTTCCGCAAACGGGCGGAAACCTTGACTCGGGTGATTTCGCGGCATTCCGACTTCGATGACCGCGGTTGCCGAAAAATTTCAGGTGCCTTTGAATTTCAGGATGATTCCTCTTGAGAATGTATGCTGCTGCTACTTCGTTCTACATCAGACTTTGCTGTCTCACAAACGGAGAAAAGCTTTGACATCGGTGAAGTTCGCGGCATTCCACGACTTCGATGCCCCGGTTGCCGGAAATTCAGTTGCCTTTGAATTTCGGGTGATCCCTCTTGAGCATGTATGCTTCTGCTACTTGTTCTACATCAGACTTTCTTCCGCAAACGGCGAAACGCTTTGACTCGGTGAGTTTCGCGGCATTCCGACTTCGATGCCCCGGTTGCCGAAATTCAGTTGCCTTTGAATTTCGGGTGATCCCTCTTGAGCATGTATGCTTCTGCTACTTGTTCTACATCAGACTTTCTTCCGCAAACGGCGAAACGCTTTGACTCGGTGAGTTTCGCGGCATTCCGACTTCGATGCCCCGGTTGCCGAAATTCAGTTGCCTTTGAATTTCGGGTGATCCCTCTTGAGCATGTATGCTTCTGCTACTTGTTCTACATCAGACTTTCTTCCGCAAACGGCGAAACGCTTTGACTCGGTGAGTTTCGCGGCATTCCGACTTCGATGCCCCGGTTGCCGAAATTCAGTTGCCTTTGAATTTCGGGTGATCCCTCTTGAGCATGTATGCTTCTGCTACTTGTTCTACATCAGACTTTCTTCCGCAAACGGCGAAACGCTTTGACTCGGTGAGTTTCGCGGCATTCCGACTTCGATGCCCCGGTTGCCGAAATTCAGTTGCCTTTGAATTTCGGGTGATCCCTCTTGAGCATGTATGCTTCTGCTACTTGTTCTACATCAGACTTTCTTCCGCAAACGGCGAAACGCTTTGACTCGGTGAGTTTCGCGGCATTCCGACTTCGATGCCCCGGTTGCCGAAATTCAGTTGCCTTTGAATTTCGGGTGATCCCTCTTGAGCATGTATGCTTCTGCTACTTGTTCTACATCAGACTTTCTTCCGCAAACGGCGAAACGCTTTGACTCGGTGAGTTTCGCGGCATTCCGACTTCGATGCCCGGTTGCCGAAATTCAGTTGCCTTTGAATTTCGGGTGATCCCTCTTGAGCATGTATGCTTCTGCTACTTGTTCTACATCATACTTTCTTCCGCAAACGGCGAAACGCTTTGACTCGGTGAGTTTCGCGGCATTCCGACTTCGATGCCCGGTTGCCGAAATTCAGTTGCCTTTGAATTTCGGGTGATCCCTCTTGAGCATGTATGCTTCTGCTACTTGTTCTACATCAGACTTTCTTCCGCAAACGGCGAAACGCTTTGACTCGGTGAGTTTCGCGGCATTCCGACTTCGATGCCCCGGTTGCCGAAATTCAGTTGCCTTTGAATTTCGGGTGATCCCTCTTGAGCATGTATGCTTCTGCTACTTGTTCTACATCAGACTTTCTTCCGCAAACGGCGAAACGCTTTGACTCGGTGAGTTTCGCGGCATTCCGACTTCGATGCCCCGGTTGCCGAAATTCAGTTGCCTTTGAATTTCGGGTGATCCCTCTTGAGCATGTATGCTTCTGCTACTTGTTCTACATCAGACTTTCTTCCGCAAACGGCGAAACGCTTTGACTCGGTGAGTTTCGCGGCATTCCGACTTCGATGCCCCGGTTGCCGAAATTCAGTTGCCTTTGAATTTCGGGTGATCCCTCTTGAGCATGTATGCTTCTGCTACTTGTTCTACATCAGACTTTCTTCCGCAAACGGCGAAACGCTTTGACTCGGTGAGTTTCGCGGCATTCCGACTTCGATGCCCCGGTTGCCGAAATTCAGTTGCCTTTGAATTTCGGGTGATCCCTCTTGAGCATGTATGCTTCTGCTACTTGTTCTACATCAGACTTTCTTCCGCAAACGGCGAAACGCTTTGACTCGGTGAGTTTCGCGGCATTCCGACTTCGATGCCCCGGTTGCCGAAATTCAGTTGCCTTTGAATTTCGGGTGATCCCTCTTGAGCATGTATGCTTCTGCTACTTGTTCTACATCAGACTTTCTTCCGCAAACGGCGAAACGCTTTGACTCGGTGAGTTTCGCGGCATTCCGACTTCGATGCCCCGGTTGCCGAAATTCAGTTGCCTTTGAATTTCGGGTGATCCCTCTTGAGCATGTATGCTTCTGCTACTTGTTCTACATCAGACTTCTTCCGCAAACGGCGAAACGCTTTGACTCGGTGAGTTTCGCGGCATTCCGACTTCGATGCCCCGGTTGCCGAAATTCAGTTGCCTTTGAATTTCGGGTGATCCCTCTTGAGCATGTATGCTTCTGCTACTTGTTCTACATCAGACTTTCTTCCGCAAACGGCGAAACGCTTTGACTCGGTGAGTTTCGCGGCATTCCGACTTTGATGCCGCGGTTGCCGAAATTCAGTTGCCTTTGAATTTCGGGTGATCCCTCTTGAGCATGTATGCTTCTGCTACTTGTTCTACATCAGACTTTCTTCCGCAAACGGCGAAACGCTTTGACTCGGTGAGTTTCGCGGCATTCCGACTTCGATGCCCCGGTTGCCGAAATTCAGTTGCCTTTGAATTTCGGGTGATCCCTCTTGAGCATGTATGCTTCTGCTACTTGTTCTACATCAGACTTTCTTCCGCAAACGGCGAACGCTTTGACTCGGTGAGTTTCGCGGCATTCCGACTTCGATGCCCCGGTTGCCGAAATTCAGTTGCCTTTGAATTTCGGGTGATCCCTCTTGAGCATGTATGCTTCTGCTACTTGTTCTACATCAGACTTTCTTCCGCAAACGGCGAAACGCTTTGACTCGGTGAGTTTCGCGGCATTCCGACTTTGATACCCCGGTTGCCGAAATTCAGTTGCCTTTGAATTTCGGGTGATCCCTCTTGAGCATGTATGCTTCTGCTACTTGTTCTACATCAGACTTTCTTCCGCAAACGGCGAAACTTTGACTCGGTGACTTTCGCGGCATTCCGACTTCGATGCCCCGGTTGCCGAAATTAAGTTGCCTTTGAATTTCGGGTGATCCCTCTTGAGCATGTATGCTTCTGCTACTTGTTCTACATCAGACTTCTTCCGCAAACGGCGAAACGCTTTGACTCGGTGAGTTTCGCGGCATTCCGACTTCGATGCCCTGGTTGCCGAAATTAAGTTAGTTTTGAATTTCGGGTGATCCCTCTTGAGCATGTATGCTTCTGCTACTTGTTCTACATCAGACTTTCTTCCGCAAACGGCGAAACGCTTTGACTCGGTGAGTTTCGCGGCATTCCGACTTCGATGCCGCGGTTGCCGAAATTCAGTTGCCTTTGAATTTCGGGTGATCCCTCTTGAGAATGTATGCTTCTGCTACTTGTTCTACATCAGACTTTCTTCCGCAAACGGCGAAACGCTTTGACTCGGTGAGTTTCGCGGCATTCCGACTTTGATGCCGCGGTTGCCGAAATTCAGTTGCCTTTGAATTTCGGGTGATCCCTCTTGAGCATGTATGCTTCTGCTACTTGTTCTACATCAGACTTTCTTCCGCAAACGGAGAAACGCTTTGACTCGGTGAGTTTCGCGGCATTCCGACTTCGATGCCCCGGTTGCCGAAATTCAGTTGCCTTTGAATTTCGGGTGATCCCTCTTGAGCATGTATGCTTCTGCTACTTGTTCTACATCAGACTTTCTTCCGCAAACGGCGAAACGCTTTGACTCGGTGAGTTTCGCGGCATTACGACTTCGATGCCCCGGTTGCCGAAATTAAGTTGCCTTTGAATTTCGGGTGATCCCTCTTGAGCATGTATGCTTCTGCTAATTGTACTACATCAGAGTTCTTCCGCAAACGGCGAAACGCTTTGACTCGGTGAGTTTCGCGGCTTTCCGACTTCGATGCCCCGGTTGCCGAAATTCAGTTGCCTTTGAATTTCGGGTGATCCCTCTTGAGCATGTCTGCTTCTGCTACTTGTTCTACATCGGAGTTCTTCCGCAAATGGCGAAACGCTTTGACTCGGTGAGTTTCGCGGCATTCCGACTTCGATGCCCCGGTTGCCGAAATTCAGTTGCCTTTGAATTTCGGGTGATCCCTCTTGAGAATGTATGCTTCTGCTACTTGTTCTACATCAGACTTTCTTCCACAAACGGAGAAACGCTTTGACTCGGTGAGTTTCGCGGCATTCCGACTTTGATGCCGCGGTTGCCGAAATTCAGTTGCCTTTGAATTTCGGGTGATCCCTCTTGAGAATGTATGCTTCTGCTACTTGTTCTACATCAGACTTTCTTCCGCAAACGGAGAAACGCTTTGACTCGGTGAGTTTCGCGGCATTCCAACTTTTATGCCGCGGTTGCCGAAATTCAGTTGCCTTTGAATTTCGGGTGATCCCTCTAGAGCATGTATGCTTCGGCTAGTTGTTCTACATCAGAGTTCTTCCGCAAACGGCGGAACTTTGACTGGGTGAGTTTCGCGGCATTTCGACTTCGATGCCGCGGTTGCCGAAATTCAGTTGCCTTTGAATTTCGGATGATCCCTTTTGAGAATGTATGCTTCTGCTACTTGTTCAACATCAGACTTTCTTCCGCAAACGGAGAACCGCTTTGACTCGGTGAGTTTCGCGGCATTCCGACTTTGATGTCGCGGTTGCCGAAATTCAGTTGCCTTTGAATTTCAGGTGATCCCTCTTGAGAATGTATGCTTCTGCTACTTGTTCTACATCAGACTTTCTTCCGCAAACGGAGAAACGCATTGACTCGGTGAGTTTCGCGGCATTCCGACTTTGATGCCGCGGTTGCCGAAATTCAGTTGCCTTTGAATTTCGGGTGATCCCTCTTGAGAATGTATGCTTCTGCTACTTGTTCTACATCAGACTTTCTTCCGCAAACGGAGAAACGCTTTGACTCGGTGAGTTTCGCGGCATTCCAACTTTTATGCCGCGGTTGCCGAAATTCAGTTGCCTTTGAATTTCGGGTGATCCCTCTTGAGAATGTATGCTTCTGCTACTTGTTCTACATCAGACTTTCTTCCGCAAACGGAGAAACGCTTTGACTCGGTGAGTTTCGCGGCATTCCGACTTTGATGCCGCGGTTGCCGAAATTCAGTTGCCTTTGAATTTCGGGTGATCCCTCTTGAGAATGTATGCTTCTGCTACTTGTTCTACATCAGACTTTCTTCCGCAAACGGAGAAACGCTTTGACTCGGTGAGTTTCGCGGCATTCCAACTTTTATGCCGCGGTTGCCAAAATTCAGTTGCCTTTGAATTTCGGGTGATCCCTCTTGAGAATGTATGCTTCTGCTACTTGTTCTACATCAGACTTTCTTCCGCAAACGGAGAAACGCTTTGACTCGGTGAGTTTCGCGGCATTCCAACTTTTATGCCGCGGTTGCCGAAATTCAGTTGCCTTTGAATTTCGGGTGATCCCTCTTGAGAATGTTTGCTTCTGCTACTTATTCTACATCAGATTTTCTGAGAAACGCTTTGACTCGGTGAGTTTCGCGGCATTCCAACTTTTATGCCGCGGTTGCCGAAATTCAGTTGCCTTTGAATTTCGGGTGATCCCTCTTGAGAATGTATGCTTCTGCTACTTGTTCTACATCAGACTTTCTTCCGCAAACGGAGAAACGCTTTGACTCGGTGAGTTTCGCGGCATTCCGACTTCGATGCCCCGGTTGCCGAAATTCAGTTGCCTTTGAATTTCGGGTGATCCCTCTTGAGCATGTATGCTTCTGCTACTTGTTCTACATTAGACTTCCTTCCGCAAACGGAGAAACGCTTTGACTCGGTGAGTTTCGCGGCAACCTACTTTTATGCCGCGGTTGCCGAAATTCAGTTGCCTTTGAATTTCGGGTGATCCCTCTTGAGAATGTATGCTTCTGCTACTTGTTCTACATCAGACTTTCTTCCGCAAACGGAGAAACGCTTTGACTCGGTGAGTTTCGCGGCATTCCGACTTCGATGCCCCGGTTGCCGAAATTCAGTTGCCTTTGAATTTCGGGTGATCCCTCTTGAGCATGTATGCTTCTGCTACTTGTTCTACATCAGACTTCCTTCCGCAAACGGAGAAACGCTTCGACTCGGTGAGTTTCGCGGCAACCTACTTTTATGCCGCGGTTGCTGAAATTCAGTTGCCTTTGAATTTCGGGTGATCCCTCTTGAGAATGTATGCTTCTGCTACTTGTTCTACATCAGACTTTCTTCCGCAAACGGAGAAACGCTTTGACTCGGGGAGTTTCGCGGCATTCCGACTTTGATTCCGCGGTTGCCGAAATTCAGTTGCCTTTGAATTTCGGGTGATCCCTCTAGAGCATGTATGCTTCGGCTACTTGTTCTACATCAGAGTTCTTCCGCAAACGGCGGAACTTTGACTGGGTGAGTTTCGCGGCATTTCGACTTCGATGCCGCGGTTGCCGAAATTCAGTTGTCTTTGAATTTCGGGTGATCCCTTTTGAGAATGTATGCTTCTGCTACTTGTTCTACATCAGACTTTCTTCCGCAAACGGAGAAACGCTTTGACTCGGTGAGTTTCGCGGCATTCCGACTTTGATGCCGCGGTTGCCGAAATTCAGTTGCCTTTGAATTTCGGGTGATCCCTCTTGAGAATGTATGCTTCTGCTACTTGTTCTACATCAGACTTTCTTCCGCAAACGGAGAAACGCTTTGACTCGGTGAGTTTCGCGGCATTCCAACTTTTATGCCGCGGTTGCCGAAATTCAGTTGCCTTTGAATTTCGGGTGATCCCTCTTGAGAATGTATGCTTCTGCTACTTGTTCTACATCAGACTTTCTTCCGCAAACGGAGAAACGCTTTGACTCGGTGAGTTTCGCGGCATTCCAACTTTTATGCCGCGGTTGCCGAAATTCAGTTGCCTTTGAATTTCGGGTGATCCCTCTTGAGAATGTTTGCTTCTGCTACTTATTCTACATCAGATTTTCTGAGAAACGCTTTGACTCGGTGAGTTTCGCGGCATTCCAACTTTTATGCCGCGGTTGCCGAAATTCAGTTGCCTTTGAATTTCGGGTGATCCCTCTTGAGAATGTATGCTTCCGCTACTTGTTCTACATCAGACTTTCTTCCGCAAACGGAGAAACGCTTTGACTCGGTGAGTTTCGCGGCATTCCGACTTCGATGCCCCGGTTGCCGAAATTCAGTTGCCTTTGAATTTCGGGTGATCCCTCTTGAGCATGTATGCTTCTGCTACTTGTTCTACATTAGACTTCCTTCCGCAAACGGAGAAACGCTTTGACTCGGTGAGTTTCGCGGCAACCTACTTTTATGCCGCGGTTGCCGAAATTCAGTTGCCTTTGAATTTCGGGTGATCCCTCTTGAGAATGTATGCTTCTGCTACTTGTTCTACATCAGACTTTCTTCCGCAAACGGAGAAACGCTTTGACTCGGTGAGTTTCGCGGCATTCCAACTTTTATGCCGCGGTTGCCGAAATTCAGTTGCCTTTGAATTTCGGGTGATCCCACTTGAGAATGTTTGCTTCTGCTACTTGTTCTACATCAGACTTTCTTCCGCAAACGGAGAAACGCTTTGACTCGGTGAGTTTCGCGGCATTCCGACTTGGATGCCGCGGTTGCCGAAATTCAGTTGCCTTTGAATTTCGGGTGATCCCTCTTGAGAATGTATGCTTCTGCTACTTGTTCTACATCAGACTTTCTTCCGTAAACGGAGAAACGCTTTGACTCGGTGAGTTTCGCGGAATTCCAACTTTTATGCCGCGGTTGCCGAAATTCAGTTGCCTTTGAATTTCGGGTGATCCCTCTTGAGAATGTATGCTTCTGCTACTTGTTCTACATCAGACTTTCTTCCGCAAACGGAGAAACGCTTTGACTCGGTGAGTTTCACGGCATTCCAACTTTTATGCCGCGGTTGCCGAAATTCAGTTGCCTTTGAATTTCGGATGATCCCTCTTGAGAATGTATGCTTCTGCTACTTGTTCTACATCAGACTTTCTTCCGCAAACGGAGAAACGCTTTGACTCGGTGAGTTTCACGGCATTCCGACTTTGATGACGCGGTTGCCGAAATTCAGTTGCCTTTGAATTTCGGGTGATCCCTCTTGAGAATGTATGCTTCTGCTACTTGTTCTACATCAGACTTTCTTCCGCAAACGGAGAAATGCTTTGACTCGGTGAGTTTCGCGGCATTCCAACTTTTATGCCGCGGTTGCCGAAATTCAGTTGCCTTTGAATTTCGGGTGATCCCTCTTGAGAATGTATGCTTCTGCTACTTGTTCTACATCAGACTTTCTTCCGCAAACGGAGAAACGCTTTGACTCGGTGAGTTTCGCGGCATTCCAACTTTAAGCCGCGGTTGCCGAAATTCAGTTGCCTTTGAATTTCGGGTGATCCCTCTTGAGAATGTTTGCTTCTGCTACTTATTCTACATCAGATTTTCTTCCGCAAACGGAGAAACGCTTTGACTTGGTGAGTTTCGCGGCATTCCAACTTTTATGCCGCGGTTGCCGAAATTCAGTTGCCTTTGAATTTCGGGTGATCCCTCTTGAGAATGTATGCTTCTGCTACTTGTTCTACATCAGACTTTCTTCCGCAAACGGAGAAACGCTTTGACTCGGTGAGTTTCGCGGCATTCCGACTTCGATGCCCCGGTTGCCGAAATTCAGTTGCCTTTGAATTTCAGGTGATCCCTCTTGAGCATGTATGCTTCTGCTACTTGTTCAACATCAGACTTTCTTCCGCAAACGGCGAAACTTTGACTCGGTGAGTTTCGCGGCATTCCGACTTCGATGCCCCGGTTGCCGAAATTAAGTTGCCTTTGAATTTCGGGTGATCCCTCTTGAGCATGTATGCTTCTGCTAATTGTACTACATCAGAGTTCATCCGCAAACGGCGAAACGCTTTGACTCGGTGAGTTTCGCGGCAACCTACTTTTATGCCGCGGTTGCCGAAATTCAGTTGCCTTTGAATTTCGGGTGATCCCTCTTGAGAATGTATGCTTCTGCTACTTGTTCTACATCAGACTTTCTTCCGCAAACGGAGAAACGCTTTGACTCGGTGAGTTTCGCGGCATTCCGACTTTGATGCCGCGGTTGCCGATATTCAGTTGCCTTTGAATTTCGGGTGATCCCTCTTGAGAATGTATGCTTCTGCTACTTGTTCTACATCAGACTTTCTTCCGCAAACGGAGAAACGCTTTGACTCGGTGAGTTTCGCGGCATTCCGACTTCGATGCCCCGGTTGCCGAAATTAAGTTGCCTTTGAATTTCGGGTGATCCCTCTTGAGCATGTATGCTTCTGCTACTTGTTCTACATTAGACTTCCTTCCGCAAACGGAGAAACGCTTTGACTCGGTGAGTTTCGCGGCAACCTACTTTTATGCCGCGGTTGCCGAAATTCAGTTGCCTTTGAATTTCGGGTGATCCCTCTTGAGAATGTATGCTTCTGCTACTTGTTCTACATCAGACTTTCTTCCGCAAACGGAGAAACGCTTTGACTCGGTGAGTTTCGCGGCATTCCGACTTTGATGCCGCGGTTGCCGAAATTCAGTTGCCTTTGAATTTCGGGTGATCCCTCTTGAGAATGTATGCTTCTGCTACTTGTTCTACATCAGACTTTCTTCCGCAAACGGAGAAACGCTTTGACTCGGTGAGTTTCGCGGCATTCCAACTTTTATGCCGCGGTTGCCGAAATTCAGTTGCCTTTGAATTTCGGGTGATCCCTCTTGAGAATGTATGCTTCTGCTACTTGTTCTACATCAGACTTTCTTCCGCAAACGGAGAAACGCTTTGACTTGGTGAGTTTCGCGGCATTCCCACTTTTATGCCGCGGTTGCCGAAATTCAGTTGCCTTTGAATTTCGGGTGATCCCTCTTGAGAATGTTTGCTTCTGCTACTTGTTCTACATCAGACTTTCTTCCGCAAACGGAGAAACGCTTTGACTCGGTGAGTTTCGCGGCATTCCAACTTTTATGCCGCGGTTGCCAAAATTCAGTTGCCTTTGAATTTCGGGTGATCCCTCTTGAGAATGTATGCTTCTGCTACTTGTTCTACATCAGACTTTCTTCCGCAAACGGAGAAACGCTTTGACTCGGTGAGTTTCGCGGCATTCCAACTTTTATGCCGCGGTTGCCGAAATTCAGTTGCCTTTGAATTTCGGGTGATCCCTCTTGAGAATGTTTGCTTCTGCTACTTATTCTACATCAGATTTTCTGAGAAACGCTTTGACTCGGTGAGTTTCGCGGCATTCCAACTTTTATGCCGCGGTTGCCGAAATTCAGTTGCCTTTGAATTTCGGGTGATCCCTCTTGAGAATGTATGCTTCTGCTACTTGTTCTACATCAGACTTTCTTCCGCAAACGGAGAAACGCTTTGACTCGGTGAGTTTCGCGGCATTCCGACTTCGATGCCCCGGTTGCCGAAATTCAGTTGCCTTTGAATTTCGGGTGATCCCTCTTGAGCATGTATGCTTCTGCTACTTGTTCTACATTAGACTTCCTTCCGCAAACGGAGAAACGCTTTGACTCGGTGAGTTTCGCGGCAACCTACTTTTATGCCGCGGTTGCCGAAATTCAGTTGCCTTTGAATTTCGGGTGATCCCTCTTGAGAATGTATGCTTCTGCTACTTGTTCTACATCAGACTTTCTTCCGCAAACGGAGAAACGCTTTGACTCGGTGAGTTTCGCGGCATTCCGACTTCGATGCCCCGGTTGCCGAAATTCAGTTGCCTTTGAATTTCGGGTGATCCCTCTTGAGCATGTATGCTTCTGCTACTTGTTCTACATCAGACTTCCTTCCGCAAACGGAGAAACGCTTCGACTCGGTGAGTTTCGCGGCAACCTACTTTTATGCCGCGGTTGCTGAAATTCAGTTGCCTTTGAATTTCGGGTGATCCCTCTTGAGCATGTATGCTTCTGCTACTTGTTCTACATCAGACTTTCTTCCGCAAACGGCGAAACGCTTTGACTCGGGGAGTTTCGCGGCATTCCGACTTCGATTCCGCGGTTGCCGAAATTCAGTTGCCTTTGAATTTCGGGTGATCCCTCTTGAGCATGTATGCTTCGGCTACTTGTTCTACATCAGAGTTCTTCCGCAAACGGCGGAACTTTGACTGGGTGAGTTTCGCGGCATTTCGACTTCGATGCCGCGGTTGCCGAAATTCAGTTGTCTTTGAATTTCGGGTGATCCCTTTTGAGAATGTATGCTTCTGCTACTTGTTCTACATCAGACTTTCTTCCGCAAACGGAGAAACGCTTTGACTCGGTGAGTTTCGCGGCATTCCGACTTTGATGCCGCGGTTGCCGAAATTCAGTTGCCTTTGAATTTCGGGTGATCCCTCTTGAGAATGTTTGCTTCTGCTACTTATTCTACATCAGATTTTCTGAGAAACGCTTTGACTCGGTGAGTTTCGCGGCATTCCAACTTTTATGCCGCGGTTGCCGAAATTCAGTTGCCTTTGAATTTCGGGTGATCCCTCTTGAGAATGTATGCTTCCGCTACTTGTTCTACATCAGACTTTCTTCCGCAAACGGAGAAACGCTTTGACTCGGTGAGTTTCGCGGCATTCCGACTTCGATGCCCCGGTTGCCGAAATTCAGTTGCCTTTGAATTTCGGGTGATCCCTCTTGAGCATGTATGCTTCTGCTACTTGTTCTACATTAGACTTCCTTCCGCAAACGGAGAAACGCTTTGACTCGGTGAGTTTCGCGGCAACCTACTTTTATGCCGCGGTTGCCGAAATTCAGTTGCCTTTGAATTTCGGGTGATCCCTCTTGAGAATGTATGCTTCTGCTACTTGTTCTACATCAGACTTTCTTCCGCAAACGGAGAAACGCTTTGACTCGGTGAGTTTCGCGGCATTCCAACTTTTATGCCGCGGTTGCCGAAATTCAGTTGCCTTTGAATTTCGGGTGATCCCACTTGAGAATGTTTGCTTCTGCTACTTGTTCTACATCAGACTTTCTTCCGCAAACGGAGAAACGCTTTGACTCGGTGAGTTTCGCGGCATTCCGACTTGGATGCCGCGGTTGCCGAAATTCAGTTGCCTTTGAATTTCGGGTGATCCCTCTTGAGAATGTATGCTTCTGCTACTTGTTCTACATCAGACTTTCTTCCGTAAACGGAGAAACGCTTTGACTCGGTGAGTTTCGCGGAATTCCAACTTTTATGCCGCGGTTGCCGAAATTCAGTTGCCTTTGAATTTCGGGTGATCCCTCTTGAGAATGTATGCTTCTGCTACTTGTTCTACATCAGACTTTCTTCCGCAAACGGAGAAACGCTTTGACTCGGTGAGTTTCACGGCATTCCAACTTTTATGCCGCGGTTGCCGAAATTCAGTTGCCTTTGAATTTCGGATGATCCCTCTTGAGAATGTATGCTTCTGCTACTTGTTCTACATCAGACTTTCTTCCGCAAACGGAGAAACGCTTTGACTCGGTGAGTTTCGCGGCAACCTACTTTTATGCCGCGGTTGCCGAAATTCAGTTGCCTTTGAATTTCGGGTGATCCCTCTTGAGAATGTATGCTTCTGCTACTTGTTCTACATCAGACTTTCTTCCGCAAACGGAGAAACGCTTTGACTCGGTGAGTTTCGCGGCATTCCGACTTTGATGCCGCGGTTGCCGAAATTCAGTTGCCTTTGAATTTCGGGTGATCCCTCTTGAGAATGTATGCTTCTGCTACTTGTTCTACATCAGACTTTCTTCCGCAAACGGAGAAACGCTTTGACTCGGTGAGTTTCGCGGCATTCCAACTTTTATGCCGAGGTTGCCGAAATTCAGTTGCCTTTGAATTTCGGGTGATCCCTCTTGAGAATGTATGCTTCTGCTACTTGTTCTACATCAGACTTTCTTCCGCAAACGGAGAAACGCTTTGACTGGGTGAGTTTCGCGGCATTCCCACTTTTATGCCGCGGTTGCCGAAATTCAGTTGCCTTTGAATTTCGGGTGATCCCTCTTGAGAATGTTTGCTTCTGCTACTTGTTCTACATCAGACTTTCTTCCGCAAACGGAGAAACGCTTTGACTCGGTGAGTTTCGCGGCATTCCAACTTTTATGCCGCGGTTGCCAAAATTCAGTTGCCTTTGAATTTCGGGTGATCCCTCTTGAGAATGTATGCTTCTGCTACTTGTTCTACATCAGACTTTCTTCCGCAAACGGAGAAACGCTTTGACTCGGTGAGTTTCGCGGCATTCCAACTTTTATGCCGCGGTTGCCGAAATTCAGTTGCCTTTGAATTTCGGGTGATCCCTCTTGAGAATGTTTGCTTCTGCTACTTATTCTACATCAGATTTTCTGAGAAACGCTTTGACTTGGTGAGTTTCGCGGCATTCCCACTTTTATGCCGCGGTTGCCGAAATTCAGTTGCCTTTGAATTTCGGGTGATCCCTCTTGAGAATGTTTGCTTCTGCTACTTGTTCTACATCAGACTTTCTTCCGCAAACGGAGAAACGCTTTGACTCGGTGAGTTTCGCGGCATTCCAACTTTTATGCCGCGGTTGCCAAAATTCAGTTGCCTTTGAATTTCGGGTGATCCCTCTTGAGAATGTATGCTTCTGCTACTTGTTCTACATCAGACTTTCTTCCGCAAACGGAGAAACGCTTTGACTTGGTGAGTTTCGCGGCATTCCCACTTTTATGCCGCGGTTGCCGAAATTCAGTTGCCTTTGAATTTCGGGTGATCCCTCTTGAGAATGTTTGCTTCTGCTACTTGTTCTACATCAGACTTTCTTCCGCAAACGGAGAAACGCTTTGACTCGGTGAGTTTCGCGGCATTCCGACTTTGATGCCGCGGTTGCCGAAATTCAGTTGCCTTTGAATTTCGGGTGATCCCTCTAGAGCATGTATGCTTCGGCTACTTGTTCTACATCAGAGTTCTTCCGCAAACGGCGGAACTTTGACTGGGTGAGTTTCGCGGCATTTCGACTTCGATGCCGCGGTTGCCGAAATTCAGTTGCCTTTGAATTTCGGATGATCCCTCTTGAGAATGTATGCTTCTGCTACTTGTTCTACATCAGACTTTCTTCCGCAAACGGAGAAACGCTTTGACTCGGTGAGTTTCGTGGCATTCCGACTTTGATGCCGCGGTTGCCGAAATTCAGTTGCCTTTGAATTTCGGGTGATCCCTCTTGAGAATGTATGCTTCTGCTACTTGTTCTACATCAGACTTTCTTCCGCAAACGGAGAAACGCTTTGACTCGGTGAGTTTCGCGGCATTCCAACTTGTATGCCGCGGTTGCCGAAATTCAGTTGCCTTTGAATTTCGGGTGATCCCTCTTGAGAATGTATGCTTCTGCTACTTGTTCTACATCAGACTTTCTTCCGCAAACGGAGAAACGCTTTGACTCGGTGAGTTTCGCGGCATTCCGACTTTGATGCCGCGGTTGCCGAAATTCAGTTGCCTTTGAATTTCGGGTGATCCCTCTTGAGAATGTATGCTTCTGCTACTTGTTCTACATCAGACTTTCTTCTGCAAACGGAGAAACGCTTTGACTCGGTGAGTTTCGCGGCATTCCGACTTTGATGCCGCGGTTGCCGAAATTCAGTTGCCTTTGAATTTCGGGTGATCCCTCTTGAGAATGTATGCTTCTGCTACTTGTTCTACATCAGACTTTCTTCCGCAAACGGAGAAACGTTTTGACTCGGTGAGTTTCGCGGCATTCCGACTTTTATACCGCGGTTGCCGAAATTCAGTTGCCTTTGAATTTCAGGTGATCCCTCTTGAGCATGTATGCTTCTGCTACTTGTTCAACATCAGACTTTCTTCCGCAAACGGCGAAACTTTGACTCGGTGAGTTTCGCGGCATTCCGACTTCGATGCCCCGGTTGCCGAAATTAAGTTGCCTTTGAATTTCGGGTGATCCCTCTTGAGAATGTATGCTTCTGCTACTTGTTCTACATCAGACTTTCTTCTGCAAACGGAGAAACGCTTTGACTCGGTGAGTTTCGCGGCATTCCGACTTTGATGCCGCGGTTGCCGAAATTCAGTTGCCTTTGAATTTCGGGTGATCCCTCTTGAGAATGTATGCTTCTGCTACTTGTTCTACATCAGACTTTCTTCCGCAAACGGAGAAACGCTTTGACTCGGTGAGTTTCGCGGCATTCCAACTTTTATGCCGCGGTTGCCGAAATTCAGTTGCCTTTGAATTTCGGGTGATCCCTCTTGAGAATGTATGCTTCTGCTACTTGTTCTACATCAGACTTTCTTCCGCAAACGGAGAAACGCTTTGACTCGGTGAGTTTCGCGGCATTCCGACTTTGATGCCGCGGTTGCCGAAATTCAGTTGCCTTTGAATTTCGGGTGATCCCTCTTGAGAATGTATGCTTCTGCTACTTGTTCTACATCAGACTTTCTTCTGCAAACGGAGAAACGCTTTGACTCGGTGAGTTTCGCGGCATTCCGACTTTGATGCCGCGGTTGCCGAAATTCAGTTGCCTTTGAATTTCGGGTGATCCCTCTTGAGAATGTATGCTTCTGCTACTTGTTCTACATCAGACTTTCTTCCGCAAACGGAGAAACGTTTGACTCGGTGAGTTTCGCGGCATTCCGACTTTTATACCGCGGTTGCCGAAATTCAGTTGCCTTTGAATTTCAGGTGATCCCTCTTGAGCATGTATGCTTCTGCTACTTGTTCAACATCAGACTTTCTTCCGCAAACGGCGAAACTTTGACTCGGTGAGTTTCGCGGCATTCCGACTTCGATGCCCCGGTTGCCGAAATTAAGTTGCCTTTGAATTTCGGGTGATCCCTCTTGAGCATGTATGCTTCTGCTAATTGTACTACATCAGAGTTCATCCGCAAACGGCGAAACGCTTTGACTCGGTGAGTTTCGCTGCTTTCCGACTTCGATGCCCTGGTTGCTGAAATTAAGTTGAAAATTTCGGGTGATCCCTCTTGAGCATGTCTGCTTCTGCTACTTGTTCTACATCAGACTTTCTTCCGCAAACGGAGAAACGCTTTGACTCGGTGAGTTTCGCGGCATTCCGACTTTGATGCCGCGGTTGCCGAAATTCAGTTGCCTTTGAATTTCGGGTGATCCCTCTTGAGAATGTATGCTTCTGCTACTTGTTCTACATCAGACTTTCTTCCGCAAACGGAGAAACGCTTTGACTCGGTGAGTTTCGCGGCATTCCGACTTTTATACCGCGGTTGCCGAAATTCAGTTGCCTTTGAATTTCAGGTGATCCCTCTTGAGCATGTATGCTTCTGCTACTTGTTCAACATCAGACTTTCTTCCGCAAACGGCGAAACTTGGACTCGGTGAGTTTCGCGGCATTCCAACTTCGATGCCCCGGTTGCCGAAATTAAGTTGCCTTTGAATTTCGGGTGATCCCTCTTGAGCATGTATGCTTCTGCTAATTGTACTACATCAGAGTTCATCCGCAAACGGCGAAACGCTTTGACTCGGTGAGTTTCGCTGCTTTCCGACTTCGATGCCCTGGTTGCTGAAATTAAGTTGAAAATTTCGGGTGATCCCTCTTGAGCATGTCTGCTTCTGCTACTTGTTCTACATCAGACTTTCTTCCGCAAACGGAGAAACGCTTTGACTCGGTGAGTTTCGCGGCATTCCGACTTTGATGCCGCGGTTGCCGAAATTCAGTTGCCTTTGAATTTCGGGTGATCCCTCTTGAGAATGTATGCTTCTGCTACTTGTTCTACATCAGACTTTCTTCCGCAAACGGAGAAACGCTTTGACTCGGTGAGTTTCGCGGCATTCCAACTTTTATGCCGCGGTTGCCGAAATTCAGTTGCCTTTGAATTTCGGGTGATCCCTCTTGAGAATGTATGCTTCTGCTACTTGTTCTACATCAGACTTTCTTCCGCAAACAGAGAAACGCTTTGACTCGGTGAGTTTCGCGGCATTCCAACTTTATGCCCCGGTTGCCGAAATTCAGTTGCCTTTGAATTTCGGGTGATCCCACTTGAGAATGTTTGCTTCTGCTACTTGTTCTACATCAGACTTTCTTCCGCAAACGGCGAAACGCTTTGACTCGGTGAGTTTCGCGGCATTCCGACTTGGATGCCGCGGTTGCCGAAATTCAGTTGCCTTTGAATTTCGGGTGATCCCTCTTGAGAATGTATGCTTCTGCTACTTGTTCTACATCAGACTTTCTTCCGCAAACGGAGAAACGCTTTGACTCGGTGAGTTTCGCGGCATTCCAACTTTTATGCCGCGGTTGCCGAAATTCAGTTACCTTTGAATTTCGGGTGATCCCTCTTGAGAATGTATGCTTTTGCTACTTGTTCTACATCAGACTTTCTTCCGCAAACGGAGAAACGCTTTGACTCGGTGAGTTTCGCGGCATTCCGACTTCGATGCCCTGGTTGCCGAAATTCAGTTGCCTTTGAATTTCGGGTGATCCCTCTTGAGCATGTATGCTTCTGCTACTTGTTCTACATCAGACTTCCTTCCGCAAACGGAGAAACGCTTTGACTCGGTGAGTTTTGCGGCAACCTACTTTTATGCCGCGGTTGCCGAAATTCAGTTGCCTTTGAATTTCGGGTGATCCCTCTTGAGAATGTATGCGTCTGCTACTTGTTCTACATCAGACTTTCTTCCGCAAACGGAGAAACGCTTTGACTCGGTGAGTTTCGCGGCATTCCGACTTTGATGCCGCGGTTGCCGAAATTCAGTTGCCTTTGAATTTCGGGTGATCCCTCTTGAGCATGTATGCTTCGGCTACTTGTTCTACATCAGAGTTCTTCCGCAAACGGCGGAACTTTGACTGGGTGAGTTTCGCGGCATTTCGACTTCGATGCCGCGGTTGCCGAAATTCAGTTGCCTTTGAATTTCGGATGATCCCTCTTGAGAATGTATGCTTCTGCTACTTGTTCTACATCAGACTTTCTTCCGCAAACGGAGAAACGCTTTGACTCGGTGAGTTTCGCGGCATTCCGACTTTGATGCCGCGGTTGCCGAAATTCAGTTGCCTTTGAATTTCGGGTGATCCCTCTTGAGAATGTATGCTTCTGCTACTTGTTCTACATCAGACTTTCTTCCGCAAACGGAGAAACGCTTTGACTCGGTGAGTTTCGCGGCATTCCGACTTTGATGCCGCGGTTGCCGAAATTCAGTTGCCTTTGAATTTCGGGTGATCCCTCTTGAGAATGTATGCTTCTGCTACTTGTTCTACATCAGACTTTCTTCTGCAAACGGAGAAACGCTTTGACTCGGTGAGTTTCGCGGCATTCCGACTTTGATGCCGCGGTTGCCGAAATTCAGTTGCCTTTGAATTTCGGGTGATCCCTCTTGAGAATGTATGCTTCTGCTACTTGTTCTACATCAGACTTTCTTCCGCAAACGGAGAAACGTTTTGACTCGGTGAGTTTCGCGGCATTCCGACTTTTATACCGCGGTTGCTGAAATTCAGTTGCCTTTGAATTTCAGGTGATCCCTCTTGAGCATGTATGCTTCTGCTACTTGTTCAACATCAGACTTTCTTCCGCAAACGGCGAAACTTTGACTCGGTGAGTTTCGCGGCATTCCGACTTCGATGCCCCGGTTGCCGAAATTAAGTTGCCTTTGAATTTCGGGTGATCCCTCTTGAGCATGTATGCTTCTGCTAATTGTACTACATCAGAGTTCATCCGCAAACGGCGAAACGCTTTGACTCGGTGAGTTTCGCTGCTTTCCGACTTCGATGCCCTGGTTGCTGAAATTAAGTTGAAAATTTCGGGTGATCCCTCTTGAGCATGTCTGCTTCTGCTACTTGTTCTACATCAGACTTTCTTCCGCAAACGGAGAAACGCTTTGACTCGATGAGTTTCGCGGCATTCCGACTTTGATGCCGCGGTTGCCGAAATTCAGTTGCCTTTGAATTTCGGCTGATCCCTCTGGAGAATGTATGCTTCTGCTACTTGTTCTACATCAGACTTTCTTCCGCAAACGGAGAAACGCTTTGACTCGGTGAGTTTCGTGGCATTCCGACTTTGATGCCGCGGTTGCCGAAATTCAGTTGCCTTTGAATTTCGGGTGATCCCTCTTGAGAATGTATGCTTCTGCTACTTGTTCTACATCAGACTTTCTTCCGCAAACGGAGAAACGCTTTGACTCGGTGAGTTTCGCGGCATTCCAACTTGTATGCCGCGGTTGCCGAAATTCAGTTGCCTTTGAATTTCGGGTGATCCCTCTTGAGAATGTATGCTTCTGCTACTTGTTCTACATCAGACTTTCTTCCGCAAACGGAGAAACGCTTTGACTCGGTGAGTTTCGCGGCATTCCGACTTGTATGCCGCGGTTGCCGAAATTCAGTTGCCTTTGAATTTCGGGTGATCCCTCTTGAGAATGTATGCTTCTGCTACTTGTTCTACATCAGACTTTCTTCTGCAAACGGAGAAACGCTTTGACTCGGTGAGTTTCGCGGCATTCCGACTTTGATGCCGCGGTTGCCGAAATTCAGTTGCCTTTGAATTTCGGGTGATCCCTCTTGAGAATGTATGCTTCTGCTACTTGTTCTACATCAGACTTTCTTCCGCAAACGGAGAAACGTTTTGACTCGGTGAGTTTCGCGGCATTCCGACTTTTATACCGCGGTTGCCGAAATTCAGTTGCCTTTGAATTTCAGGTGATCCCTCTTGAGCATGTATGCTTCTGCTACTTGTTCAACATCAGACTTTCTTCCGCAAACGGCGAAACTTTGACTCGGTGAGTTTCGCGGCATTCCGACTTCGATGCCCCGGTTGCCGAAATTAAGTTGCCTTTGAATTTCGGGTGATCCCTCTTGAGCATGTATGCTTCTGCTAATTGTACTACATCAGAGTTCATCCACAAACGGCGAAACGCTTTGACTCGGTGAGTTTCGCTGCTTTCCGACTTCGATGCCCTGGTTGCTGAAATTAAGTTGAAAATTTCGGGTGATCCCTCTTGAGCATGTCTGCTTCTGCTACTTGTTCTACATCAGACTTTCTTCCGCAAACGGAGAAACGCTTTGACTCGATGAGTTTCGCGGCATTCCGACTTTGATGCCGCGGTTGCCGAAATTCAGTTGCCTTTGAATTTCGGGTGATCCCTCTTGAGAATGTATGCTTCTGCTACTTGTTCTACATCAGACTTTCTTCCGCAAACGGAGAAACGCTTTGACTCGGTGAGTTTCGCGGCATTCCGACTTTGATGCCGCGGTTGCCGAAATTCAGTTGCCTTTGAATTTCGGGTGATCCCTCTTGAGAATGTATGCTTCTGCTACTTGTTCTACATCAGACTTTCTTCCGCAAACAGAGAAACGCTTTGACTCGGTGAGTTTCGCGGCATTCCGACTTTTATGCCGCGGTTGCCGAAATTCAGTTGCCTTTGAATTTCGGGTGATCCCTCTTGAGCATGTATGCTTCTGCTACTTGTTCAACATCAGACTTTCTTCCGCAAACGGCGAAACTTTGACTCGGTGAGTTTCGCGGCATTACGACTTCGATGCCCCGGTTGCCGAAATTAAGTTGCCTTTGAATTTCGGGTGATCCCTCTTGAGCATGTATGCTTCTGCTAATTGTACTACATCAGAGTTCTTCCGCAAACGGCGAAACGCTTTGACTCGGTGAGTTTCGCGGCTTTCCGACTTCGATGCCCCGGTTGCCGAAATTAAGTTGAAAATTTCGGGTGATCCCTCTAGAGCATGTCTGCTTCTGGTACTTGTTCTACATCGGAGTTCTTCCGCAAATGGCGAAACGCTTTGACTCGGTGAGTTTCGCGGCATTCCGACTTCGATGCCCCGGTTGCCGAAATTCAGTTGCCTTTGAATTTCGGGTGATCCCTCTTGAGAATGTATGCTTCTGCTACTTGTTCTACATCAGACTTTCTTCCGCAAACGGAGAAACGCTTTGACTCGGTGAGTTTCGCGGCATTCCGACTTTGATGCCGCGGTTGCCGAAATTCAATTGCCTTTGAATTTCGGGTGATCCCTCTTGAGAATGTATGCTTCTGCTACTTGTTCTACATCAGACTTTCTTCCGCAAACGGAGAAACGTTTTGACTCGGTGAGTTTCGCGGCATTCCGACTTTTATACCGCGGTTGCCGAAATTCAGTTGCCTTTGAATTTCAGGTGATCCCTCTTGAGCATGTATGCTTCTGCTACTTGTTCAACATCAGACTTTCTTCCGCAAACGGCGAAACTTTGACTCGGTGAGTTTCGCGGCATTCCGACTTCGATGCCCCGGTTGCCGAAATTAAGTTGCCTTTGAATTTCGGGTGATCCCTCTTGAGCATGTATGCTTCTGCTAATTGTACTACATCAGAGTTCTTCCGCAAACGGCGAAACGCTTTGACTCGGTGAGTTTCGCTGCTTTCCGACTTCGATGCCCTGGTTGCCGAAATTAAGTTGAAAATTTCGGGTGATCCCTCTTGAGCATGTCTGCTTCTGCTACTTGTTCCACATCAGACTTTCTTCCGCAAACGGAGAAACGCTTTGACTCGGTGAGTTTCGCGGCATTCTGACTTTGATGCCGCGGTTGCCGAAATTCAGTTGCCTTTGAATTTCGGGTGATCCCTCTAGAGCATGTATGCTTCGGCTACTTGTTCTACATCAGAGTTCTTCCGCAAACGGCGGAACTTTGACTGGGTGAGTTTCGCGGCATTTCGACTTCGATGCCGCGGTTGCCGAAATTCAGTTGCCTTTGAATTTCGGATGATCCCTCTTGAGAATGTATGCTTCTGCTACTTGTTCTACATCAGACTTTCTTCCGCAAACGGAGAAACGCTTTGACTCGGTGAGTTTCGCGGCATTCCGACTTTGATGCCGCGGTTGCCGAAATTCAGTTGCCTTTGAATTTCGGGTGATCCCTCTTGAGAATGTATGCTTCTGCTACTTGTTCTACATCAGACTTTCTTCCGCAAACGGAGAAACGCTTTGACTCGGTGAGTTTCGCGGCATTCCAGACTTGTATGCCGCGGTTGCCGAAATTCAGTTGCCTTTGAATTTCGGGTGATCCCTCTTGAGAATGTATGCTTCTGCTACTTGTTCTACATCAGACTTTCTTCCGCAAACGGAGAAACGCTTTGACTCGGTGAGTTTCGCGGCATTCCGACTTTGATGCCGCGGTTGCCGAAATTCAGTTGCCTTTGAATTTCGGGTGATCCCTCTTGAGAATGTATGCTTCTGCTACTTGTTCTACATCAGACTTTCTTCCGCAAACGGCGAAACTTTGACTCGGTGAGTTTCGCGGCATTCCGACTTCGATGCCCCGGTTGCCGAAATTAAGTTGCCTTTGAATTTCGGGTGATCCCTCTTGAGCATGTCTGCTTCTGCTACTTGTTCTACATCAGAGTTCTTCCGCAAATGGCGAAACGCTTTGACTCGGTGAGTTTCGCGGCATTCCGACTTCGATGCCGCGGTTGCCTGAAATTCAGTTGCCTTTGAATTTCGGGTGATCCCTCTTGAGAATGTATGCTTCTGCTACTTGTTCTACATCAGACTTTCTTCCGCAAACAGGAGAAACGCTTTGACTCGGTGAGTTTCGCGGCATTCCGACTTTGATGCCGCGGTTGCCGAAATGCAGTTGCCTTTGAATTTCGGGTGATCCCTCTTGAGCATGTATGCTTCTGCTACTTGTTCTACATCAGACTTTCTTCCGCAAACGGAGAAACGCTTTGACTCGGTGAGTTTCGCGGCATTCCGACTTTGATGCCGCGGCTGTCGAAATTCAGTTGCCTTTGAATTTCGGGTGATCCCTCTTGAGAATGTATGCTTCTGCTACTTGTTCTACATCAGACTTTCTTCCGCAAACGGAGAAACGCTTTGACTCGGTGAGTTTCGCGGCATTCCGACTTTGATGCCGCGGTTGCCGAAATTCAGTTGCCTTTGAATTTCGGGTGATCCCTCTTGAGCATGTATGCTTCTGCTACTTGTTCTACATCAGACTTTCTTCCGCAAACGGCGGAACTTTGACTCGGTGAGTTTCGCGGCATTCCGACTTCGATGCCGCGGTTGCCGAAATTCAGTTGCCTTTGAATTTCGGGTGATCCCTCTTGAGCATGTATGCTTCTGCTACTTGTTCTACATCAGACTTTCTTCCGCAAACGGAGAAACGCTTTGACTCGGTGAGTTTCGCGGCATTCCGACTTTGATGCCGCGGTTGCCGAAATTCAGTTGCCTTTGAATTTCGGGTGATCCCTCTTGAGAATGTATGCTTCTGCTACTTGTTCTACATCAGACTTTCTTCCGCAAACGGCGAAACTTTGACTCGGTGAGTTTCGCGGCATTCCGACTTCGATGCCCCGGTTGCCGAAATTAAGTTGCCTTTGAATTTCGGGTGATCCCTCTTGAGCATGTATGCTTCTGCTAATTGTACTACATCAGAGTTCTTCCGCAAACGGCGAAACGCTTTGACTCGGTGAGTTTCGCGGCTTTCCGACTTCGATGCCCCGGTTGCCGAAATTAAGTTGAAAATTTCGGGTGATCCCTCTTGAGCATGTCTGCTTCTGCTACTTGTTCTACATCAGAGTTCTTCCGCAAATGGCGAAACGCTTTGACTCGGTGAGTTTCGCGGCATTCCGACTTCGATGCCGCGGTTGCTGAAATTCAGTTGCCTTTGAATTTCGGGTGATCCCTCTTGAGAATGTATGCTTCTGCTACTTGTTCTACATCAGACTTTCTTCCGCAAACGGAGAAACGCTTTGACTCGGTGAGTTTCGCGGCATTCCGACTTTGATGCCGCGGTTGCCGAAATGCAGTTGCCTTTGAATTTCGGGTGATCCCTCTTGAGCATGTATGCTTCTGCTACTTGTTCTACATCATACTTTCTTCCGCAAACGGAGAAACGCTTTGACTCGGTGAGTTTCGCGGCATTCCGACTTCGATGCCGCGGTTGCCGAAATTCAGTTGCCTTTGAATTTCGGGTGATCCCTCTTGAGCATGTATGCTTCTGCTACTTGTTCTACATCAGACTTTCTTCCGCAAACGGAGAAACGCTTTGACTCGGTGAGTTTCGCAGGCATTCCGACTTCGATGCCCCGGTTGCCGAAATTCAGTTGCCTTTGAATTTCGGGTGATCCCTCTTGAGCATGTATGCTTCTGCTACTTGTTCTACATCAGACTTTCTTCCGCAAACGGCGGAACGCTTTGACTCGGTGAGTTTCGCGGCATTCCGACTTCGATGCCCCGGTTGCCGAAATTCAGTTGCCTTTGAATTTCGGGTGATCCCTCTTGAGAATGTATGCTTCTGCTACTTGTTCTACATCAGACTTTCTTCCGCAAACGGAGAAACGCTTTGACTCGGTGAGTTTCGCGGCATTCCGACTTCGATGCCGCGGTTGCCGAAATTCAGTTGCCTTTGAATTTCGGGTGATCCCTCTTGAGCATGTATGCTTCTGCTACTTGTTCTACATCAGACTTTCTTCCGCAAACGGCGAAACGCTTTGACTCGGTGAGTTTCGCGGCATTCCGACTTCGATGCCGCGGTTGCCGAAATTCAGTTGCCTTTGAATTTCGGGTGATCCCTCTTGAGAATGTATGCTTCTGCTACTTGTTCTACATCAGACTTTCTTCCGCAAACGGAGAAACGCTTTGACTCGGTGAGTTTCGCGGCATTCCGACTTCGATGCCGCGGTTGCCGAAATTCAGTTGCCTTTGAATTTCGGGTGATCCCTCTTGAGAATGTATGCTTCTGCTACTTGTTCTACATCAGACTTTCTTCCGCAAACGGCGAAACGCTTTGACTCGGTGAGTTTCGCGGCATTCCGACTTCGATGCCGCGGTTGCCGAAATTCAGTTGCCTTTGAATTTCGGGTGATCCCTCTTGAGCATGTATGCTTCTGCTACTTGTTCTACATCAGAGTTCTTCCGCAAACGGCGGAACTTTGACTGGGTGAGTTTCGCGGCATTTCGACTTCGATGCCGCGGTTGCCGAAATTCAGTTGCCTTTGAATTTCGGATGATCCCTCTTGAGAATGTATGCTTCTGCTACTTGTTCTACATCAGACTTTCTTCCGCAAACGGAGAAACGCTTTGACTCGGTGAGTTTCGCGGCATTCCGACTTTGATGCCGCGGTTGCCGAAATTCAGTTGCCTTTGAATTTCGGGTGATCCCTCTTGAGAATGTATGCTTCTGCTACTTGTTCTACATCAGACTTTCTTCCGCAAACGGCGAAACTTTGACTCGGTGAGTTTCGCGGCATTCCGACTTCGATGCCCCGGTTGCCGAAATTAAGTTGCCTTTGAATTTCGGGTGATCCCTCTTGAGCATGTATGCTTCTGCTAATTGTACTACATCAGAGTTCTTCCGCAAACGGCGAAACGCTTTGACTCGGTGAGTTTCGCTGCTTTCCGACTTCGATGCCCTGGTTGCCGAAATTAAGTTGAAAATTTCGGGTGATCCCTCTTGAGCATGTCTGCTTCTGCTACTTGTTCTACATCAGAGTTCTTCCGCAAATGGCGAAACGCTTTGACTCGGTGAGTTTCGCGGCATTCCGACTTCGATGCCGCGGTTGCTGAAATTCAGTTGGCTTTGAATTTCGGGTGATCCCTCTTGAGAATGTATGCTTCTGCTACTTGTTCTACATCAGACTTTCTTCCGCAAACGGAGAAACGCTTTGACTCGGTGAGTTTCGCAGCATTCCGACTTTGATGCCGCGGTTGCCGAAATGCAGTTGCCTTTGAATTTCGGGTGATCCCTCTTGAGCATGTATGCTTCTGCTACTTGTTCTACATCATACTTTCTTCCGCAAACGGAGAAACGCTTTGACTCGGTGAGTTTCGCGGCATTCCGACTTTGATGCCGCGGTTGTCGAAATTCAGTTGCCTTTGAATTTCGGGTGATCCCTCTTGAGCATGTATGCTTCTGCTACTTGTTCTACATCAGACTTTCTTCCGCAAACGGAGAAACGCTTTGACTCGGTGAGTTTCGCAGCATTCCGACTTCGATGCCGCGGTTGCCGAAATTCAGTTGCCTTTGAATTTCGGGTGATCCCTCTTGAGCATGTATGCTTCTGCTACTTGTTCTACATCAGAGTTCTTCCGCAAACGGCGAAACTTTGACTCGGTGAGTTTCGCGGCATTCCGACTTCGATGCCCCGGTTGCCGAAATTCAGTTGCCTTTGAATTTCGGATGATCCCTCTTGAGCATGTATGCTTCTGCTACTTGTTCTACATCAGACTTTCTTCCGCAAACGGCGAAACGCTTTGACTCGGTGAGTTTCGCGGCATTCCGACTTCGATGCCCGGTTGCCGAAATTCAGTTGCCTTTGAATTTCGGGTGATCCCTCTTGAGCATGTATGCTTCTGCTACTTGTTCTACATCAGACTTTCTTCCGCAAACGGAGAAACGCTTTGACTCGGTGAGTTTCGCGGCATTCCGACTTTGATGCCGCGGTTGCCGAAATTCAGTTGCCTTTGAATTTCGGGTGATCCCTCTTGAGAATGTATGCTTCTGCTACTTGTTCTACATCAGACTTTCTTCCGCAAACGGAGAAACGCTTTGACTCGGTGAGTTTCGCGGCATTCCAACTTTGATGCCGCGGTTGTCGAAATTCAGTTGCCTTTGAATTTCGGGTGATCCCTCTTGAGAATGTATGCTTCTGCTACTTGTTCTACATCAGACTTTCTTCCGCAAACGGAGAAACGCTTTGACTCGGTGAGTTTCGCGGCATTCCGACTTTGATGCCGCGGTTGCCGAAATTCAGTTGCCTTTGAATTTTGGGTGATCCCTCTAGAGCATGTATGCTTCTGCTACTTGTTCTACATCAGAGTTCTTCCGCAAACGGCGGAACTTTGACTGGGTGAGTTTCGCGGCATTCCGACTTTGATGCCGCGGTTGCTGAAATTCAGTTGCCTTTGAATTTCGGGTGATCCCTCTTGAGCATGTATGCTTCTGCTACTTGTTCTACATCAGACTTTCTTCCGCAAACGGAGAAACGCTTTGACTCGGTGAGTTTCGCGGCATTCCGACTTCGATGCCCCGGTTGCCGAAATTCAGTTGCCTTTGAATTTCGGGTGATCCCTCTTGAGAATGTATGCTTCTGCTACTTGTTCTACATCAGACTTTCTTCCGCAAACGGCGAAACGCTTTGACTCGGTGAGTTTCGCGGCATTCCGACTTCGATGCCCCGGTTGCCGAAATTCAGTTGCCTTTGAATTTCGGGTGATCCCTCTTGAGCATGTATGCTTCTGCTACTTGTTCTACATCAGACTTTCTTCCGCAAACGGCGAAACGCTTTGACTCGGTGAGTTTCGCGGCATTCCGACTTCGATGCCCCGGTTGCCGAAATTCAGTTGCCTTTGAATTTCGGGTGATCCCTCTTGAGCATGTATGCTTCTGCTACTTGTTCTACATCAGACTTTCTTCCGCAAACGGCGAAACGCTTTGACTCGGTGAGTTTCGCGGCATTCCGACTTCGATGCCCGGTTGCCGAAATTCAGTTGCCTTTGAATTTCGGGTGATCCCTCTTGAGCATGTATGCTTCTGCTACCTGTTCTACATCAGACTTTCTTCCGCAAACGGCGAAACGCTTTGACTCGGTGAGTTTCGCGGCATTCCGACTTCGATGCCCCGGTTGCCGAAATTCAGTTGCCTTTGAATTTCGGGTGATCCCTCTTGAGCATGTATGCTTCTGCTACTTGTTCTACATCAGACTTTCTTCCGCAAACGGCGAAACGCTTTGACTCGGTGAGTTTCGCGGCATTCCGACTTCGATGCCCCGGTTGCCGAAATTCAGTTGCCTTTGAATTTCGGGTGATCCCTCTTGAGCATGTATGCTTCTGCTACTTGTTCTACATCAGACTTTCTTCCGCAAACGGCGAAACGCTTTGACTCGGTGAGTTTCGCGGCATTCCGACTTCGATGCCCCGGTTGCCGAAATTCAGTTGCCTTTGAATTTCGGGTGATCCCTCTTGAGCATGTATGCTTCTGCTACTTGTTCTACATCAGACTTTCTTCCGCAAACGGCGAAACGCTTTGACTCGGTGAGTTTCGCGGCATTCCGACTTCGATGCCCCGGTTGCCGAAATTCAGTTGCCTTTGAATTTCGGGTGATCCCTCTTGAGCATGTATGCTTCTGCTACTTGTTCTACATCAGACTTTCTTCCGCAAACGGCGAAACGCTTTGACTCGGTGAGTTTCGCGGCATTCCGACTTCGATGCCCCGGTTGCCGAAATTCAGTTGCCTTTGAATTTCGGGTGATCCCTCTTGAGCATGTATGCTTCTGCTACTTGTTCTACATCAGAGTTCTTCCGCAAACGGCGAAACGCTTTGACTCGGTGAGTTTCGCGGCATTCCGACTTCGATGCCCCGGTTGCCGAAATTCAGTTGCCTTTGAATTTCGGGTGATCCCTCTTGAGCATGTATGCTTCTGCTACTTGTTCTACATCAGACTTTCTTCCGCAAACGGCGAAACGCTTTGACTCGGTGAGTTTCGCGGCATTCCGACTTCGATGCCCCGGTTGCCGAAATTCAGTTGCCTTTGAATTTCGGGTGATCCCTCTTGAGCATGTATGCTTCTGCTACTTGTTCTACATCAGACTTTCTTCCGCAAACGGCGAAACGCTTTGACTCGGTGAGTTTCGCGGCATTCCGACTTCGATGCCCCGGTTGCCGAAATTCAGTTGCCTTTGAATTTCGGGTGATCCCTCTTGAGCATGTATGCTTCTGCTACTTGTTCTACATCAGACTTTCTTCCGCAAACGGCGAAACGCTTTGACTCGGTGAGTTTCGCGGCATTCCGACTTCGATGCCCCGGTTGCCGAAATTCAGTTGCCTTTGAATTTCGGGTGATCCCTCTTGAGCATGTATGCTTCTGCTACTTGTTCTACATCAGAGTTCTTCCGCAAACGGCGAAACGCTTTGACTCGGTGAGTTTCGCGGCATTCCGACTTCGATGCCCCGGTTGCCGAAATTAAGTTGAAAATTTCGGGTGATCCCTCTTGAGCATGTATGCTTCTGCTACTTGTTCTACATCAGAGTTCTTCCGCAAATGGCGAAACGCTTTGACTCGGTGAGTTTCGCGGCATTCCGACTTCGATGCCCCGGTTGCCGAAATTCAGTTGCCTTTGAATTTCGGGTGATCCCTCTTGAGCATGTATGCTTCTGCTACTTGTTCTACATCAGACTTTCTTCTGCAAACGGCGAAACGCTTTGACTCGGTGAGTTTCGCGGCATTCCGAACTTTGATGCCGCGGTTGCCGAAATTCAGTTGCCTTTGAATTTCGGGTGATCCCTCTTGAGCATGTATGCTTCTGCTACTTGTTCTACATCAGACTTTCTTCCGCAAACGGCGAAACGCTTTGACTCGGTGAGTTTCGCGGCATTCCGACTTCGATGCCGCGGTTGCCGAAATTCAGTTGCCTTTGAATTTCGGGTGATCCCTCTTGAGCATGTATGCTTCTGCTACTTGTTCTACATCAGACTTTCTTCCGCAAACGGCGAAACGCTTTGACTCGGTGAGTTTCGCGGCATTCCGACTTCGATGCCCCGGTTGCCGAAATTCAGTTGCCTTTGAATTTCGGGTGATCCCTCTTGAGCATGTATGCTTCTGCTACTTGTTCTACATCAGACTTTCTTCCGCAAACGGCGAAACGCTTTGACTCGGTGAGTTTCGCGGCATTCCGACTTCGATGCCCCGGTTGCCGAAATTCAGTTGCCTTTGAATTTCGGGTGATCCCTCTTGAGCATGTATGCTTCTGCTACTTGTTCTACATCAGACTTTCTTCCGCAAACGGCGAAACGCTTTGACTCGGTGAGTTTCGCGGCATTCCGACTTCGATGCCCGGTTGCCGAAATTCAGTTGCCTTTGAATTTCGGGTGATCCTTCTTGAGCATGTATGCTTCTGCTACTTGTTCTACATCAGACTTTCTTCCGCAAACGGCGAAACGCTTTGACTCGGTGAGTTTCGCGGCATTCCGACTTCGATGCCCCGGTTGCCGAAATTCAGTTGCCTTTGAATTTCGGGTGATCCCTCTTGAGCATGTATGCTTCTGCTACTTGTTCTACATCAGACTTTCTTCCGCAAACGGCGAAACGCTTTGACTCGGTGAGTTTCGCGGCATTCCGACTTCGATGCCCCGGTTGCCGAAATTCAGTTGCCTTTGAATTTCGGGTGATCCCTCTTGAGCATGTATGCTTCTGCTACTTGTTCTACATCAGACTTTCTTCCGCAAACGGCGAAACGCTTTGACTCGGTGAGTTTCGCGGCATTCCGACTTCGATGCCCCGGTTGCCGAAATTCAGTTGCCTTTGAATTTCGGGTGATCCCTCTTGAGCATGTATGCTTCTGCTACTTGTTCTACATCAGACTTTCTTCCGCAAACGGCGAAACGCTTTGACTCGGTGAGTTTCGCGGCATTCCGACTTCGATGCCCGGTTGCCGAAATTTAGTTGCCTTTGAATTTCGGGTGATCCCTCTTGAGCATGTATGCTTCTGCTACTTGTTCTACATCAGACTTTCTTCCGCAAACGGCGAAACGCTTTGACTCGGTGAGTTTCGCGGCATTCCGACTTCGATGCCGCGGTTGCCGAAATTCAGTTGCCTTTGAATTTCGGGTGATCCCTCTTGAGCATGTATGCTTCTGCTACTTGTTCTACATCAGACTTTCTTCCGCAAACGGCGAAACGCTTTGACTCGGTGAGTTTCGCGGCATTCCGACTTCGATGCCCCGGTTGCCGAAATTCAGTTGCCTTTGAATTTCGGGTGATCCCTCTTGAGCATGTATGCTTCTGCTACTTGTTCTACATCAGACTTTCTTCCGCAAACGGCGAAACGCTTTGACTCGGTGAGTTTCGCGGCATTCCGACTTCGATGCCCCGGTTGCCGAAATTCAGTTGCCTTTGAATTTCGGGTGATCCCTCTTGAGCATGTATGCTTCTGCTACTTGTTCTACATCACACTTTCTTCCGCAAACGGCGAAACGCTTTGACTCGGTGAGTTTCGCGGCATTCCGACTTCGATGCCCCGGTTGCCGAAATTCAGTTGCCTTTGAATTTCGGGTGATCCCTCTTGAGCATGTATGCTTCTGCTACTTGTTCTACATCAGACTTTCTTCCGCAAACGGCGAAACGCTTTGACTCGGTGAGTTTCGCGGCATTCCGACTTCGATGCCCCGGTTGCCGAAATTCAGTTGCCTTTGAATTTCGGGTGATCCCTCTTGAGCATGTATGCTTCTGCTACTTGTTCTACATCAGACTTTCTTCCGCAAACGGCGAAACGCTTTGACTCGGTGAGTTTCGCGGCATTCCGACTTCGATGCCCCGGTTGCCGAAATTCAGTTGCCTTTGAATTTCGGGTGATCCCTCTTGAGCATGTATGCTTCTGCTACTTGTTCTACATCAGACTTTCTTCCGCAAACGGCGAAACGCTTTGACTCGGTGAGTTTCGCGGCATTCCGACTTCGATGCCCCGGTTGCCGAAATTCAGTTGCCTTTGAATTTCGGGTGATCCCTCTTGAGCATGTATGCTTCTGCTACTTGTTCTACATCAGACTTTCTTCCGCAAACGGCGAAACGCTTTGACTCGGTGAGTTTCGCGGCATTCCGACTTCGATGCCCCGGTTGCCGAAATTCAGTTGCCTTTGAATTTCGGGTGATCCCTCTTGAGCATGTATGCTTCTGCTACTTGTTCTACATCAGACTTTCTTCCGCAAACGGCGAAACGCTTTGACTCGGTGAGTTTCGCGGCATTCCGACTTCGATGCCCCGGTTGCCGAAATTCAGTTGCCTTTGAATTTCGGGTGATCCCTCTTGAGCATGTATGCTTCTGCTACTTGTTCTACATCAGACTTTCTTCCGCAAACGGCGAAACGCTTTGACTCGGTGAGTTTCGCGGCATTCCGACTTCGATGCCCCGGTTGCCGAAATTCAGTTGCCTTTGAATTTCGGGTGATCCCTCTTGAGCATGTATGCTTCTGCTACTTGTTCTACATCAGACTTTCTTCCGCAAACGGCGAAACGCTTTGACTCGGTGAGTTTCGCGGCATTCCGACTTCGATGCCCCGGTTGCCGAAATTCAGTTGCCTTTGAATTTCGGGTGATCCCTCTTGAGCATGTATGCTTCTGCTACTTGTTCTACATCAGACTTTCTTCCGCAAACGGCGAAACGCTTTGACTCGGTGAGTTTCGCGGCATTCCGACTTCGATGCCCCGGTTGCCGAAATTCAGTTGCCTTTGAATTTCGGGTGATCCCTCTTGAGCATGTATGCTTCTGCTACTTGTTCTACATCAGACTTTCTTCCGCAAACGGCGAAACGCTTTGACTCGGTGAGTTTCGCGGCATTCCGACTTCGATGCCCCGGTTGCCGAAATTCAGTTGCCTTTGAATTTCGGGTGATCCCTCTTGAGCATGTATGCTTCTGCTACTTGTTCTACATCAGACTTTCTTCCGCAAACGGCGAAAGCTTTGACTCGGTGAGTTTCGCGGCATTCCGACTTCGATGCCCCGGTTGCTGAAATTCAGTTGCCTTTGAATTTCGGGTGATCCCTCTTGAGCATGTATGCTTCTGCTACTTGTTCTCCATCAGACTTTCTTCCGCAAACGGCGAAACGCTTTGACTCGGTGAGTTTCGCGGCATTCCGACTTCGATGCCCGGTTGCCGAAATTCAGTTGCCTTTGAATTTCGGGTGATCCCTCTTGAGCATGTATGCTTCTGCTACTTGTTCTACATCAGACTTTCTTCCGCAAACGGCGAAACGCTTTGACTCGGTGAGTTTCGCGGCATTCCGACTTCGATGCCCCGGTTGCCGAAATTCAGTTGCCTTTGAATTTCGGGTGATCCCTCTTGAGCATGTATGCTTCTGCTACTTGTTCTACATCAGAGTTCTTCCGCAAACGGCGAAACGCTTTGACTCGGTGAGTTTCGCGGCATTCCGACTTCGATGCCCCGGTTGCCGAAATTCAGTTGCCTTTGAATTTCGGGTGATCCCTCTTGAGCATGTATGCTTCTGCTACTTGTTCTACATCAGACTTTCTTCCGCAAACGGCGAAACGCTTTGACTCGGTGAGTTTCGCGGCATTCCGACTTCGATGCCCCGGTTGCCGAAATTCAGTTGCCTTTGAATTTCGGGTGATCCCTCTTGAGCATGTATGCTTCTGCTACTTGTTCTACATCAGACTTTCTTCCGCAAACGGCGAAACGCTTTGACTCGGTGAGTTTCGCGGCATTCCGACTTCGATGCCCGGTTGCCGAAATTCAGTTGCCTTTGAATTTCGGGTGATCCCTCTTGAGCATGTATGCTTCTGCTACTTGTTCTACATCAGACTTCTTCCGCAAACGGCGAAACGCTTTGACTCGGTGAGTTTCGCGGCATTCCGACTTCGATGCCCCGGTTGCCGAAATTCAGTTGCCTTTGAATTTCGGGTGATCCCTCTTGAGCATGTATGCTTCTGCTACTTGTTCTACATCACACTTCCTTCCTTAAACAGCGAAACGCTTGACTCGGTGAGTTTCGCGGCATTCCGACTTTGATGCCCCGGTTGCCGAATTTCATTTGCCTTTGAATTTCGGGTGATCCCTCTTAAGCATGTATGCTTTTGCTACTTGTTCTACATCAGACTTCTTCCGCAAACGGCCAAACGCTTTGACTCGGTGAGTTTCGCGGCATTCCGACTTCGATGCCCCGGTTGCCGAAATTCAGTTGCCTTTGAATTTCGGGTGATCCCTCTTGAGCATGTATGCTTCTGCTACTTGTTCTACATCAGACTTTCTTCCGCAACGGCGAAACGCTTTGACTCGGTGAGTTTCGCTGCATTCCGACTTCGATGCCCGGTTGCCGAAATTCAGTTGCCTTTGAATTTCGGGTGATCCCTCTTGAGCATGTATGCTTCTGCTACTTGTTCTACATCAGACTTTCTTCCGCAAACGGCGAAACGCTTTGACTCGGTGAGTTTCGCGGCATTCCGACTTCGATGCCCCGGTTGCCGAAATTCAGTTGCCTTTGAATTTCGGGTGATCCCTCTTGAGCATGTATGCTTCTGCTACTTGTTCTACATCAGACTTCTTCCGCAAAAGGCCAAACGCTTTGACTCGGTGAGTTTCGCGGCATTCCGACTTCGATGCCCCGGTTGCCGAAATTCAGTTGCCTTTGAATTTCGGGTGATCCCTCTTGAGCATGTATGCTTCTGCTACTTGTTCTACATCATACTTTCTTCCGCAAACGGCGAAACGCTTTGACTCGGTGAGTTTCGCGGCATTCCGACTTCGATGCCCCGGTTGCCGAAATTCAGTTGCCTTTGAATTTCGGGTGATCCCTCTTGAGCATGTATGCTTCTGCTACTTGTTCTACATCAGACTTCTTCCGCAAACGGCGAAACGCTTTGACTCGGTGAGTTTCGCGGCATTCCGACTTCGATGCCCCGGTTGCCGAAATTCAGTTGCCTTTGAATTTCGGGTGATCCCTCTTGAGCATGTATGCTTCTGCTACTTGTTCTACATCAGACTTTCTTCCGCAAACGGCGAAACGCTTTGACTCGGTGAGTTTCGCGGCATTCCGACTTCGATGCCCCGGTTGCCGAAATTCAGTTGCCTTTGAATTTCGGGTGATCCCTCTTGAGCATGTATGCTTCTGCTACTTGTTCTACATCAGACTTTCTTCCGCAAACGGCGAAACGCTTTGACTCGGTGAGTTTCGCGGCATTCCGACTTCGATGCCCCGGTTGCCGAAATTCAGTTGCCTTTGAATTTCGGGTGATCCCTCTTGAGCATGTATGCTTCTGCTACTTGTTCTACATCAGACTTTCTTCCGCAAACGGCGAAACGCTTTGACTCGGTGAGTTTCGCGGCATTCCGACTTCGATGCCCCGGTTGCCGAAATTCAGTTGCCTTTGAATTTCGGGTGATCCCTCTTGAGCATGTATGCTTCTGCTACTTGTTCTACATCAGACTTTCTTCCGCAAACGGCGAAACGCTTTGACTCGGTGAGTTTCGCGGCATTCCGACTTCGATGCCCCGGTTGCCGAAATTCAGTTGCCTTTGAATTTCGGGTGATCCCTCTTGAGCATGTATGCTTCTGCTACTTGTTCTACATCAGACTTTCTTCCGCAAACGGCGAAACGCTTTGACTCGGTGAGTTTCGCGGCATTCCGACTTCGATGCCCCGGTTGCCGAAATTCAGTTGCCTTTGAATTTCGGGTGATCCCTCTTGAGCATGTATGCTTCTGCTACTTGTTCTACATCAGACTTTCTTCCGCAAACGGCGAAACGCTTTGACTCGGTGAGTTTCGCGGCATTCCGACTTCGATGCCCCGGTTGCCGAAATTCAGTTGCCTTTGAATTTCGGGTGATCCCTCTTGAGCATGTATGCTTCTGCTACTTGTTCTACATCAGACTTTCTTCCGCAAACGGCGAAACGCTTTGACTCGGTGAGTTTCGCGGCATTCCGACTTCGATGCCCCGGTTGCCGAAATTCAGTTGCCTTTGAATTTCGGGTGATCCCTCTTGAGCATGTATGCTTCTGCTACTTGTTCTACATCAGACTTTCTTCCGCAAACGGCGAAACGCTTTGACTCGGTGAGTTTCGCGGCATTCCGACTTCGATGCCCCGGTTGCCGAAATTCAGTTGCCTTTGAATTTCGGGTGATCCCTCTTGAGCATGTATGCTTCTGCTACTTGTTCTACATCAGACTTTCTTCCGCAAACGGCGAAACGCTTTGACTCGGTGAGTTTCGCGGCATTCCTACTTCGATGCCCCGGTTGCCGAAATTCAGTTGCCTTTGAATTTCGGGTGATCCCTCTTGAGCATGTATGCTTCTGCTCCTTGTTCTACATCAGACTTCTTCCGCAAACGGCGAAACGCTTTGACTCGGTGAGTTTCGCGGCATTCCTACTTCGATGCCCCGGTTGCCGAAATTCAGTTGCCTTTGAATTTCGGGTGATCCCTCTTGAGCATGTATGCTTCTGCTACTTGTTCTACATCAGACTTCTTCCGCAACGGCGAAACGCTTTGACTCGGTGAGTTCGCCGGCATTCCGACTTTGATGCCCGCTGTTGCCGAAATTCAGTTGCCTTGAATTCGGGTGATCCCTCTTGAGCATGTATGATTCTGCTACTTGTTCTACATCAGACTTTCTTCCGCAAACGGCGAAACGTTTGACACGGTGAGTTTCGCGGCATTCCGACTTCGATGCCCCGGTTGCCGAAATTCAGTTGCCTTTGAATTTCGGGTGATCCCTCTTGAGCATGTATGCTTCTCCTACTTGTTCTACATCAGAGTTCTTCCCGCAAACGGCGAAACGCTTTGACTCGGTGAGTTTCGCGGCATTCCGACTTCGATGCCCCGGTTGCCGAAATTCAGTTGCCTTTGAATTTCGGGTGATCCCTCTTGAGCATGTATGCTTCTGCTACTTGTTCTACATCAGACTTTCTTCCGCAAACGGCGAAACGCTTGACTCGGTGAGTTTCGCGGCATTCCGACTTCGATGCCCCGGTTGCCGAAATTCAGTTGCCTTTGAATTTCGGGTGATCCCTCTTGAGCATGTATGCTTCTGCTACTTGTTCTACATCAGACTTTCTTCCGCAAACGGCGAAACGCTTTGACTCGGTGAGTTTCGCGGCATTCCGACTTCGATGCCCCGGTGCCGAAATTCAGTTGCCTTTGAATTTCGGGTGATCCCTCTTGAGCATGTATGCTTCTGCTACTTGTTCTACATCAGACTTTCTTCCGCAAACGGCGAAACGCTTTGACTCGGTGAGTTTCGCGGCATTCCGACTTCGATGCCCCGGTTGCCGAAATTCAGTTGCCTTTGAATTTCGGGTGATCCCTCTTGAGCATGTATGCTTCTGCTACTTGTTCTACATCAGACTTTCTTCCGCAAACGGCGAAACGCTTTGACTCGGTAAGTTTCGCGGCATTCCGACTTCGATGCCCGGTTGCCGAAATTCAGTTGCCTTTGAATTTCGGGTGATCCCTCTTGAGCATGTATGCTTCTGCTACTTGTTCTACATCAGACTTTCTTCCGCAAACGCGAAACTCTTTGACTCGGTGAGTTTCGCGGCATTCCGACTTCGATGCCCCGGTTGCCGAAATTCAGTTGCCTTTGAATTTCGGGTGATCCCTCTTGAGCATGTATGCTTCTGCTACTTGTTCTACATCAGACTTTCTTCCGCAAACGGCGAAACGCTTTGACTCGGTGAGTTTCGCGGCATTCCGACTTCGATGCCCCGGTTGCCGAAATTCAGTTGCCTTTGAATTTCGGGTGATCCCTCTTGAGCATGTATGCTTATGCTACTTGTTTTACATCAGACTTCTTCCGCAAACGGCGAAACTCTCTGACTCGGTGAGTTCGCGGCATTCCGACTTCGATGCCCCGGTTGACGAATTCAGTGCCTTGAAATTTCGGGTGATCCCTCTTGAGCATGTATGCTTTCTGCTACTTGTTCTTTACATCAGAATTTCTTCTGCAAAACGGCGAAACGCTTTGTACTCGGTGAGTTTCGACGGCCCATTTCTGTATACTTCGATGCCGCGGTTTGCCGAATATTTAGTGCCGTTGAAATTTCGGGTGATCCTCTTGAGCATGTATTGCTTCTGCTACTGTTCTACATCAGCGTTTCTTCCCGCAAACGGCGAACGCTTTGACTCGGTGAGTTTCGCGGCCAT